>MU182846.1:178734-200127 GCA_016904865.1 Pissodes strobi
CCCTCTTTAAGTCAAGTCAAGTTAGTCAAAAAGATAATTTTGCAAGGATCACAATATTAATTTAAAATGGGAAACATATTACAGAACAATTATACCCTAAAAACAGAAACACCAAAACAACAAATTAAAATACAGTTAAAATACTTAAGGACAACCAATTATAAGACAAAAATTCATTCGCCGAGTAATATACACCACTGAGAAGAAAACTGTTTAATTTACTTTTAAATATTATTATCGGTAGCTGTTTTATGTTTTCAGGTACTTTGTTGTAGAAGTGAACACCTAGATGATTAGGCCCATCCTGGCAAAGTTTTATCCTACAACAGTTCAAAACAAGATTTTGTTTGTTTCTTACATATGTTAACGATATAGCATCCTCCCTGCAGTAGGGTAGTATTACATTGCTTGCAGATGACACCAATTTTTTGTAATTGCAAGTGAATGTGAATCGCTGAATGAGAGGTTAGCTGGGTGTAGAGATGGTGTCAGTGATTGGTTTGTGGCAAATAAGCTCAACCTTAATCATGGAAAAACCAAAAATACTGTCTTCTCACTGAGGCAAATAGACCTTGATAATCCAGACCAGGTCAAGACTTTGGGGAATAGCTTTAGATCCAAATTTGACATTTGAACTTCATGTAAATAATGTTTCAAGAAGGGCAGCCTCTGCAGTCTTTGTACTGAGAGGTTTGGCGAAAACTGTGGTGTCAACGATCTGCCTTATGGCTTATCATGCTCTTGTGCATTCAATATACACGGTGTCCCATATAAGAATGCACAGTACAGGGATCTCGCAAACCAGAAGAGGTACAAAGGAGATTAAATTAGAGAAAAGGTGTGCCTTGCTGAACCCTACAACGTCATGCTTCGAAATGTAAAAAAATCCGATTACTTCTGAAGATATTTGAGAAAACCCGAATTTTCTCGATTTCGTTTTTATTTTTTTCTGACTTTATTTGAAAAGATATGACAATACAAATTTCACTTTCCCATTGCCACTTTTCCTGCTCTTCAAGTTGGTGTTATTACATTTTCAATCTGTCGTTTCGTTTCTTAGCAACCATCATCAACTTTGTTTTTTTAAATAGTCGAAAAAATTTATTTTATTCCTAAAAAACTTTAATTTCAATCGTAAATTCAACAATATATCGGTATTTACATTTATCCGACGTTTCGGATAAAAAAAACCATCATCAATGGTATTTGATGATAATAACGAAGAAACGAAACGTCGGATCAAAAATCTAATTACGGCATCATGTAGAAGAGGCAAAATGGCATAAGAATGTGAGTTTTATTTTGATCAATTTTCTTTATTAAAGCCTTAAAAAAATTAATAATTGCAATCTACAAATTCTTGAAATTTAAAATATAATCAATTTTTTTCAGATTTTAATGAAGAGGATAGATCACAATAAAATTCACGTTCCTATGCCAATTTTTGTCCCCTACCTAATGAAGTAATTAGATTTTTGATACTACGTTTCGTTCCTTCGTAATCATCATTAAATAACATAGATGATGGTTTCTTCAGCCGAAACGTCAGATAAATGTAAGGAGCGATATGTCGTTGGATTTAGAATTAAAATTAGTATTTTCTACGAATAAAACAAATTTTTTCGACTATTTGAAAAAACAAAGTTGATGATGGTTGCAAAGAAACGAAACGTCAGATTGAAAATCTAATAATATCAACTTGAAGAGCAGGAAAAGTAGCAATGGGATTGTGAAATTTGTATTGTTATGTCTTTTGAAATAAAGTCAGAAATAAATAAAAACGAAATCGGGAAAATTCGGGTTTTCCCAAATATCTTCGGAAGTAATCGGATTTTTTTAGATTCCAAAGCATGACGTTGTAGGATTCAGCAAGGCACGCCTTTTCTCTAATTTAATCATCTTTGTATGTCTTCTGGTTTCCGAGATCCCTGTAGTGTGCATACTTATATGGGACACCGTGTATGTATATTAGGGTGGTCCTTAGCTATATGATGAAAAAAAGAAACAAAACAATTTTGTTTTGGACACCTCGCATATTTGTGCCATATGATCAGAAAATAATTCGTGTAAAATCTCAGCTTAATTAAATAAAGGGAACACGTGCCGCCGAACTGCTGAAATTGAAAAAAATTAGATCAAATCATATAGTGGTTCTTTATTTAAAAATAGCACAATTGCAATATATATTATACTTTTTTTTTAAACAAATAATTTTCAAAAATCCTTTGACGATAAAGTGTTTTTTTTTAGAGTCGGAATATTGACGTCGGTAGTCAGAGACAACTTGTAACACAAACTGCTTTTGATTTTCACTTTTTGTAAACAAATTGCTAAAATCCTCCATCAATTTAACTTCTCTCTCTGCAGAATCATTTACAACTTTCAAATGTTTTACGATATCCAAACCAGCATTGTAGCTATCATCATTTTTCCATTTTAAATGGTCTTTGTCCAAAAATTGGGTGTCGATGTTGAATCTCTAGAAAAAGTTCATTGATGAAAGCTGAATGAACTACTCGATTCCCTTGTTAATGTGATTTTTAACATTTTCTGGTAGCATCGTGCATTTTTTAATGTCGGCAGATGGTGACATATCTGTCTCTCTACACTGCAATGCTTGCACCATCCGCCTTTTGGTATCTTCAGAAACATTATCATAAAAAAAAACTAGAGCAGTGCTTTCTGGTGCTAGGTACCACAAATGATTACAAAATTTCCCAACAGTAACGTGTCTAATTTGTAAATCGTTTTCATACTCAGAGAGATTTTTTAAAAAGTCGAAATCTTGCCGTGGAGCTTCATTCGGATTCGGTGCGTTAATCCAAGCTTTTACGTATAAATTGCAAGAAAGACCCATACATCGCGGATTCCACTTTCGTCTTCTTCTTCTGTTAATGTGAATTCCATGCGAAAAAGAAAAATTTTCAGGCAGTAGGTGGCTTTGGCCATCCACCTAGCATGGTGAAAAGCTCCTGGAACTCGAAAAGATATACCTCTAGGGGGAAGACCGCCAAGGAAAATAATCGTAAGTTCAAGAAGGTCTTTATAATCTTCCCTTGAGTGATGTCTCTGTACATTTTGTAACGCAAATTGCTTTGTATCTTCTCCAAAGACTGATTTCTTTCTTCTTCTTTGACGCTCTGATCCTCCATGCCGGTTTTAAAATTCTGCAAATTAATTGTAGACCATGAGTTTTGAAAACGTTTGAAGAATTGGACATTTGGGCCGGTAGATTTTTCGTCAAGTTTTTGTCAAACACACCTCTTAAAATTAGCTCGTATATGTGGTATCGACATGACAAGTATAGAATGTCTTTTCCTAGTTCTTGTTCAAGAAGAATGCAAGCACCTTTTAATCGCCCTGTATTTGAGGCCGTTGTATCCTAGCAGAGTGCCTGTACTTTATCTGCCAGCTTCCACTCCTGCAGTGTGTTGTAAACAGCTAGAGCCTGATCCCGTCCAGTTCCGGATTCTAATTGGGGAACTCCAAGTAGTTGTTCTACTCCTTTGTATGTAGCGATAACGGAAAGTCTATAGCTAGAGCTAGCTTTTTTTGCATTAATGCAGGAAGCATTTTCCCGTCCCAATGCACTGTAACTGCACTGATCTCCGTTTCATGAAAGGTTTGACGAAGTTTTGAAGCGTGTTCTTCACGCAAACATTCACGACAGCGACGAATAGATGACCGATTAATAATCAAATCATTCACGTCGTGATGGAGTGCTTCAACAGTAGCAATTAAAATATGTACTGCATCTCGATCGCTTACTTTGCACTTGTCACAAGCTGCGACAAGTTTTGTAGTAATAAACTCCCGAGTACCTCGATTTCTTTTACGTTTAGGTGAACTACATGGGCCTGGTTTACCTTCCAGTTCCATGGGCTGCATACTAGGCCCAAGTTTTTCTGTTACATTCATAAACGGACTATCAGGTTCAGGTTCTTTCACTACTT
This sequence comes from Pissodes strobi, assembly GCA_016904865.1. Classification (NCBI taxonomy): domain Eukaryota; kingdom Metazoa; phylum Arthropoda; class Insecta; order Coleoptera; family Curculionidae; genus Pissodes; species Pissodes strobi. Next base: position 182,688 of record MU182846.1, read on the forward strand.
TTTCCTCGTGGATAGAACTCTGCTCATCTTCACTACTACTTGAAATCGATGAAACTATCTGAACTATAATAGAAAATGAATAATATTTGACGGAATGCCTGCCAAATAAATTAATAACTTTTCATTTATTTAATTTATTCATGATGTTACTTTATTAGTTGTTCTTCTTCTTGTCGTAGTAAATATTTCTTTTCTTTTTCCAGTATATTGCGGTTGCTTCCGATCATAGCGCCCGGTCGTCCTCTCTTTCTTTGATTTATGAGAAATTGTTTGTCCTCCTGGTTTACCATTTCCAAAGTCGAAGCATGAGCGATGTTGAAAATATCGTCCAGTTTTTCTCTTTCTGAACTTGCACCTCACTCCTTCGCTTACTGGATTTTTGTAAAATTTTCCTTTCATTGTAAATCGCCTCCAACTTTCACTACCAAATGTGCACTGGATCTTAAATTTAACTTCACTTTTCGTAAATTGTAAAAAAGCACTCTTAGCGCCTGTCCATTTGATGGCAGTTTAGCAACAACGATCTGACTATCGCGTCATGTTTTATTAAGAAAATTGTATCACTCTTTCTCGTTTCCATTCTACACGAAATATTTTTCTAAAGTTTGTTGTTGAATCGACGCTCCTATTTGATTGCACAAAGCCAACTGAAAATTGAATCTTGAATCGCTAACTGTCGCGGGTCGCCGTCGGTTCCTCCCCCTTGTCTCCCCACCCTCTCAGCAGTGCCCACCACTCGGGCATCAATCGTCGCAACAACGAATAGATGCGACGAATGCGACGATTGATAAGTTTTATATTTATTTCTCTTTTAGGTACTACAGCTTGTTATCGTTGAGACGCTCTTTAAAAATCGGAGGAAAAAACAAAATTTGGCAATTTTCAAACGCTTTGCGGCACGTCTTCTCTTTATCTGATCGGGCTGATATTTTGCACACTTTCCTTTCTTATCAAGTAGCATCATTTTAGAGGGTGTCCCGAAAAAAAATCGAAGATCATAAAATAAGGACCACCCTAATGTATATGGCCTTCGGACTTGGGGCATTTGTCCCATGCATCTAGGGTATTTGGAGTACAAAGGAGAGCAGTCCGAGTCCTGGCTGGGATTGGGTATCGTGATGACGCAAGATCATACTTTAAAAAAATTTGGGATCCTTACTCCTCCATCCCACTACATTTACGTATTACTCTATGTACGTCAAAACTTGAATAGATTTGAAACTATTCAGAATTTTCATGCTCACAATACAAGATCACACATGAATCTTCAAATTGAGTTTCTCAAACTTAAGAAGTCTTGGAATGCAACGCTACATTATGCGCCTGTTTCTTTCAACAGGCTACCTGTGAGGTTCAGGGAATTGCCAGTAAAGTGCTTCAAAACTGTAATAAAAAAACATTTAATATCTCAAGCTTTTCACGATTATAATGATTTCTTAAATTGTGATGATAGTTATCAGGATTTTGTCTAATATGTTGTGATTTGGAGTTTCCTCTTTCGTATATAGAAATAATTTTTTTTTATCTCTAAATTTGGTCTATGTATTTGTAATTTTTTGTGTCCTTCCCAACTAATAATGACCCATAGCTTTTAGCTTTAATCTAAGTCAAAGTAAAAAATGCTTTATTAGTGCAAGATATATACATGAACAAAACAAAAACAATATTAAAATAATCTAAAAAATAAACTAATTTAAAGAATACAATAACATTAAATAAACAAATTGGCACCAAACAAAACATCAATATACATGTTATATACTAACAATATTTAAAATGCCAAGAAATATAACCTTAAAATACAGACACATAGAAAAAAAAACTATAAATAAAATAAGGAATTTAATACTTACCTATATAAGAAAACAAAGTCCCTTAAGCATTTATCTCGACATTCGCCAGTGCAGGCATGTCAGTCAAAAGAGTCGGCATAAAACTCTGCCACAGTGTAGTAGGCCTTACTCACCAATAACCTTTTTAAGTAACTTCTAAATAATCGCAAAACATGCAGAGATTTAACATCTGCCGGAAGATGATTATAGATTTTTTTACTTTCGTAAATTAATGATTTTTCGGTAAGGGTGCTCGTAGGGATAGGAAGAAGATTATTAGTGTCACGACGAGTATTGTGCAGTCTAAGAAGACGTTCCATCGAACCTATGTTCCTGTGGACTAGAGTGGCAGTCTCGAGAATAAAAAGAGATGTCAATGTTAAAATCTTCTTGTCTATGAAAATTGGACATGATTGCCTCCGTGCCTCTGCCTATTTGGAAACATATTCTATTAACAATTGTAAAAATATTCTATTGACAAAAAAATTGACGATTGTTATGGTATTTTGTACTTATCATTAATAAATTATTCTTATTCTTTGGTGAGACAGAAAACAACTAGGCCATTAAAAATAAAAAACATTTCCCGTTTAAAAAAAAAAAAATGAGTGCGTGTGGTTCCTAAACGAATAGGCGGTGAGTGACTTATAGCATCAGTTATCTCTTTTTTATATATTTATTTCATAACAAAATTCTACAGGCTCAGTGGTAATAAAATATACATTTGAAAATACCAAAAATAAATTAACAAGTACAGTGAAAAAACTTCAAACCTTATTATCTCAATTTCGCGCATTATGCAGATACCACTTTTTTTGCTTTGGACAGCAGTTTTGGAGTGACAGGTTTCAAGTACATGGACTGATTATTCACCGGTACATTACAAGTATGAGGAACGTTACCAATATTTTTTAACATACAAATACAAATAACTTTATTAGTCTTCAGAAAAGTACAGTATACAGAGTATAATAAGACATGTCAAAGAGTTTACAAAAATTTGGTTAAAACCTTAAAACTTAGTAAATATTAAATCACAATACAATTTATCATACCTAATAGAGTTTATAAAAACGAGTAGCGAGTACTGCCTACAATACAACATACTACACCTAAGGACAGATACATCATCACATCAAGTTAGATAGAACATAGAGATCTTTAAACCACTTTACAGGCTAAGACGATTTTCCTGTTTTTGGTCAAGGTATAGTATTCTTCTAAATTGTAGATACATGTCCTGGTGATTAACTTTTTTAAAGTTGTTTTGAATTTGCCTAGCTGTTTAGATCTTATTTCCTGAGGCAGAGCATTAAACAATTTTATTTCTTCTGTGTTTGTTCTAGCCAATCTAGTTCCTGGTACTGCCAGGTTATTACAGTTTCGGGTAGCATGTTTATGAATATCTGATGCTGTATAATACTTTAAGAGATTTGTCCTAACATAAACAAGTTTATTATAAATAATCAGACCATATAGGGTCATTATTTCAAGTGATTTAAAATAGGGTCGGTCTGCAAGATTCATCTCGTTTTATATTTACAATACACCTTACAGCAGACTTTTGAATTTTAAAGATTTTTTCAAGATGTGTATTTGCTGCAGAACCCCATGTTAATATGCCGTAGCGTAAAATCAAAAAGAGAATAGTAAGTTGTAAGTGCAACTGCCTGACTTACAGTATTTTTGATCCGTCTTATAGCATAAATAGCCTTGTTTAACGTATTTCCCATATTAATTATATGTTCTACATACAAGAGATTAGCATCTAGGGTAGCCCCCAAAAATTTAAAACTTCTTTTTCCTTCAATGCCAGCCAAACTTTTTGTTTCAAATAATATGGATTCAGTCTTTGTTTCATTTAGTACAAGTTGGTTGGAAGTGAGCCATGGCCTAGCTCCATCCAGCATTGCCTCCAGTAATCCGGCCGAGTCCTCACCTCATTTAAAAGATAATCCAAATGTGGCATATAATGCATTCAGTTTTTGTAATGTTTTGAGGAACAACAGTCTGAGTAGTTTGAATGTTAGAAGCTTGTGGGAGGTCATTAATGTAGAGTATGAATAAGAGAGGTCCGAGCATGGATCCCTGAGGCACCCCAGTACCTGCAAGCATAGGCTCACTTGCATTGTTGTTATCATAATTGACTACTTGATACCTTTCCTCAAAATAAGATCTCAATAGTTTAAAAGCCACACCCCTTATTCCATAGAAATACAGTTTATCTAAGAGAATACTTCGGTTTACGCAGTCAAAAGCTGCAGTTAAATCAGTAAATAAACCTTTAAATTTGTCCCTATTTTCAAAAGCCTCTTTTATACAATTTACCAATGTCAGAATAGCATCTGAGGTCGATACATTCTTTTGAAAGCCATACTGCCTTGGGATTATTATATTATGCTTTACTAGGAAGGTCATAAACTGATTAAAAATACCCGGTATTATTGACACTAAATATTCGTTATACTATTACTATAACATGTGTTTTCCGGAATGTATTAACAAAAATAGGCCAGAAAAGAAAGGCTGGATCACTCAGGAGGTAACAGAAGCAAAAGATAGGCTTAGATTTTACTTTGAAGTGAAACAAATATATCCTAAAGAGGGAAATGAGCAAATTTACAGAGACTTAAAAAAAAATACAATAACATTTTAGCGAATGCAAAAAGAAATTATTTTAATGATAGGTTAGCAAAACAGATAATTATAATAAAACTGTTTGGGACATAATAAATGCAGAGACTGGGAGAAAGAATAAACATAAAATGACACCTGAAAATATTTCCCCAAATGATCTCAATAAATTCTATATATCACATGCCAGAACATTAATTGAAAATCTTCCAAAAACAAATATAAACATAAACTCATATTTAGATAAAAAACTAGAACAATCTGGCTCTATATTTTTCCAACCAGTGGTTAGCTATGATATTAAATGTATAATAAATAAACTCAAAAGTAAGAAGACTGAGGATATGGTAAATGCCTGTTTGGAGGAACGTTTGTTTCCATCCCAAATGAAATTTGCCAAAATAATCCCAATATATAAGAAAGGGGAATCAAACCTTCCTCAAAACTTTTTAGACAAATAGCAATACTCCCCGTTTTCTCAAAAATCTCAGAAATAGTTATTTTTAATCAGGTTATGACCTTCCTACTAAAGCATAATATAATAATCCCAAGGCAGTATGGCTTTCAAAAAAATGTATCAACCTCAGATGCAGTGGCGTGCACACAATGAAAGCACAAATGCATTGCCTACCCTGATGTTTTGACTTTTTTATATTTTCCCATTTAATTTTAATCCCGATAATATAAATTATAATTTTACTAATAAGTATAATCCAAATTTAAAAAGGTTATCTTAAGCGCCAATTAAAATTTTAATTATATTATAGAAAAACATCAGTCTACCACTCATATTACGCTACCTATATTAAGCGGAATAATATTCTCCGACGGCAACCGCTAAAAAGCATTCCGTAACAAACCGAAGGCATGCATTTATACCGTCAATACTGGATTTACTATGGAAGCGAAAAGCAGTGCTTGAAAAAAGACAGCCAAATGAAACGTTACATAAAAAGAAAAAAGAGACAAAGCATGCGAAGATGGTTCGGGCCGACCGACGCGACGCAACGATAAGTGCTGTTGCCAAAATGTGCTATCTTTAATTAATATTTTGATTTGATAGACATTCTTTTTTACCAAGGATCATATTGTTATTGTTTTTTTGCGCTTTAGTAATTGGATTGAAAGCGATTACCGGTTACATCATTACAGGGTTTGGTTAAGAAAGCTTTATTATTTAATAATGTTTAAAATTACAGTACATCCCTAAATTTATTAATATTTCGATATCTGGGTATTAATAACGCCATGCATTTTTTTGCAAGAAACTGAAACCTGATAATACAACACCTTGGCCAGCCATAAATAAGAATAATCTCAGGTTCCCTTTTCCATGTGTCCTATTCTTATGTGAGATTGGGATTTGACGTCCTGCGCTTTTAGTTATAGTTTTGAAAGTTTAGTTAGTTTAGTACCTATACAAGGGGTTGTTGTTTTCTTTGTGGGTGAGTTTTGTTGGTTAGAAAGAAAACCTCAATATTTGAATAATAATATCCATGACAATTATTAGTGGCTCTGCAGGTGTCGTCATAAAATTAAAATGTATCGTTGGCTATGCTTACTCTTTGGTGAAGAAGAAAATGTGTAGAGTAAGCGTGCGTATATTGATGTAAATAATGTGACAATTGTCTCAGAAAAACAAGGCCAGTCCACTAACCATTTACAACGCGTTTTCTTTGCATAGTTTTGGCGAAACTCGAATTGAAAAGGCTTTATGCCTACATTTCTTGGAGCCTCAAAATGGACGTTTTTGGGTGTGGCACCTGAAAAAAAATTCTACCTACGGCGACGCCTGCAGCGGGCTTATTCCTTCTGTATCATTTTCTATTATGTTGCCTACCCTCTCCTAAATGGCACTGCACGCCACTGCTCAGATGCTAGTCTGACATCGGTAAATTGTATAAAACAGGCTTTTGAAAATAGGGACAAATTTATAAGTTTATTTACTGATTTAACTGCAGCTGTTGACTGCGTAAACCGAAGTGTTCTCTTAGATAAACTGTATTTCTATGGAATAAGGGGTCTGACTTATAAACTTTTGAGATCTTATCTTGAGAAAAGGTATCAAGTAGTCTATTATGATAACAACAAAGCGAATGAGCCTATGCTTGCAGATACTGGGGTGCCTCAGGGATCCATGCTCGGACCTCTCTTATTCATACTCTACTTTAATGACCTCCCACAAGCTTCTAACATTCAAACTACTCAAACTGTTGTTCCTGAAAATATTACAAAAACTGAATGCATTATCTATGTATATGATGCCACATTTGGATTATCTTTTAAGGGAGGTGAGGACTCGGCCGGATTACTGGAGGCAATGCTGGATCGAGCTAGGCTATGGTTCACTTCCAACCAACTTATACTAAATGAAACAAAGACTGAATCCATAATATCTGAAACAAAGAGTTTGGCTGGCATTGAAGAAAAAAAAAGTTTTAAATTTTTGGGGGTTACCCTAGATGCTAATCTCTTGTATGTAGAATATATAATTAAGATGGGAAATAAACTAAAGAAGGCTATTTATGCTATAAGACGGATCAAAAATACTGTAAGTCAGGCAGCTGCACTTACAACTTACTGTTCTCTTTTTGATTCTATTTTATGCTACGGCATATTAACATGGGGTTCTGCAGCAAAGACACATCTTGAAAAAATCTTTAAAATTCAAAAGTCTGCTGTAAGTTGTATTGTAAATATAAAACGAGATGAATCTTGCAGACCTTATTTTAAATCACTTGAAATAATGACCCTATATGGTCTGATTATTTATAATAAACTTGTTTATGTTAGGAAAAATATCTTAAAGTATTATTATTATTATGTCTTGATGAATGTTACACGGTCTACAGAACTGACAGAAATGAAAATAACAGCTCCAAAAGCCGCGGTGGTGGTGTCCTTTTGGCGGTAAGCAATGCAATCAAATCTCATCGTTTAACTATCAGCGATCCTGCACTGGAGGAGGTTTGGGTGTCTATAAAAATAAATAACATTAATTAATGTATTAGTTGTGTTAACATCCCTCCACTTATGGATGTGTCTGTGTACAGTTCCCACACTAACTCGGTTTCCAGTGCATGCGATTCTTTCGATGGAGTATTAGTGTTAGGAGACTATAATTTGCCTAATATTGTGTGGTCTGCGCACAAATATCAGCTTGGTCTGACCCCTGGTAATGTGAGGTCTGATAAGGAATCTCTTTTATGTGATACATTTGCTTTTTTCGGTTTAACACAGGACAATGGGGTGCTTAATGATCACAGTTCCATCATAGACCTCTGTTTTGCCAATTTTGATCTTAATGCTATTGTAAAGAGTGATAGCCTTGTGAACTGCAATTCATATCACCCCGCATTGGAACTGTCTGTAATAGATTGTAAGGAAGATTTTTTAGAGCCAGCTAACTACACTTATTTTGATTTCAGTGGAGCAAATTTTAATCTTATCAACAATTTTTTTCTTTATTATGATTAACCAATCAATCAATCAATCATCAATTATTAATGACAATGTTAATGTTGCTGTTAGTAATTTCTATTCAGTGCTCCGGCATTGCTTTGAAATGTTTGTACCTACTAAAAGACGTGTTTCAAAAGACAAATTTCCCCGTGGGTACTCAGCTGATTTGAAGAATATGACAATTCAGAAAAAAAACATCTCATCGTAGGTCTAAGCAACCCAGATCTGAGGTAGATTATGAAACTTTTTGCGATTTACGAAGACAGTGTAGGTCTCTCGCTAAGATTTGTTATGACCACTACATTGCTAGTAGTGAAAATCATATCAATTACAACCCAAAATTCTTTTGGCAATTTGTGCAAGCCCAATCAAACCAGGGAGCCATTCCAAAAATACTGCATTTAGAATCCAGTCACGCTGATGATGGTTTAGCCATTGCGAATTTGTTTGCCACTTACTTTTCATCTGTATACAATCCTGTAAACCCTACTTTTACCCATGCTGAAACTCGCCCATTACTGATAAATAATTTGAATATATCCAGTATTCACATTAGCGATTGCGAGGTTGAGAAGGAATTATCAACACTTGATGTTAACAAGGGTGCAGGTCCTGACGGTATACCTAATAGTTTTTTAAAATCTTGTTCACACTCTCTTTACCTACCCTTATATTATATGTTCTCCCAATCGCTCGTCTCTGCTACCTTTCCAGAGATTTGGAACTTGTCATATGTGTGTTCTATCTTCAAGTCAGGCAACAAAAACGACATCAAAAATTATAGGCCAATAAGTATTTTATCAGTCATACCTATGCTTTTTGAGCATTTCATTGAGAATGCGCTGATGAGTGTGCTTGAGGGTGTTATAGATACTCGACAGCATGGGTTTATATCAGGTCGTTCTGTTGACACAAATCTATTTCTTTTCACTAATTATATTAATAACTCATTTGCAAATGGCCTTGAGACCCATGCAGTCTACACTGACTTCAGTAAGGCCTTCGATAGGGTCAACCAGAGCATTTTGATTTCCAGATTGTCTGACTACGGAATCTCTGGTTCAGTGATTGCCTGGATAGCATCATACTTATCTCATAGATATCAACAAGTTAAGGTCGACGGCTTCTTATCTCAACCATTTTTAACGCCATCAGGCGTGCCGCAAGGATCTCACCTGGGTTCACTCTTGTTTAGTTTATCCGTCAATGATCTGGGAAATCTTTTGTGTTCAGATTATTTATTTTTTGCTGACGACCTCAAACTATACACCACTGTTTCATCAGTTAAGGATATGCATAAGCTGCAATATGACATTAACACAGTCTACGACGGGTGCCTAAAAAACGACATGTCACTTAACGTTGATAAATGTTGTTTCATGAGATTTAGTAGATTAAGAACCATGGGAAATTATCAGTACTCTGTAAATAGTGTACTTAAGGAAGTTTTTGTAGTAAAGGACTTGGGGGTTCTCTTAGATGGGAAGCTAACATTCTTAGAACATTTTGAGTCTGTGGTTGGAAGAGCAAACAGAATGCTGGGTTTTGTCAAAAGATCTTGTAAGGATTTTGCCAATGTTAATGCTGTTAAAGTTCTTTATATTTCACTGGTTAGGTCTATATTGGAATTTTCAAACATAATTTGGTCACCCTATTACCAAATTCATATTGCCAGACTGGAAAATGTCCAGTGTAAATAGGATATCGGCTAATGTTAACAGGTATTGTGATGAACTCAATTTTTTTTAATGTCTCTGTGGATATGTTTAAAAACTCAGCGAAGCGAGTTATTTTGAGATCGATTAATATTATTACCTAGTCTAAGATTATTGTAAATACTACTGTAAATGTTTAAAACGTTGAAAATAAATAAATAAATAAATAAATAAATTATACAGCATCAGATATTCATAAACATGCTACCCGAACCTGTAATAACCTGGTAGTACCATGAACTAGGTTGGCTAGAACAAACACAGAAGAAATAAAATTGTTTAATGCTCTGCCTCAGGAATTAAGATCTTAACAGCTAGGCAAATTCAAAACAACTTTAAAAAAGTTAATCACCAGGGCATGTATCTACTATACCTTGACCAAAAACAGGAAAAATTATCTTAACCTGTAAAGTGGTTTAAAGATCTCTATGTTCTATCTAACTTGATGTGATGATGTATCTGTACTAAGGTGTAGTATGTTGTATTGTAGGCAGTACTCGCTACTCGTTTTTATACTCTATTAGGTATGATAAATTGTATTGTGATTTAATATTTCCTAAGTTTTAAGGTTTTAATCAAATATTTGTACACTCTTTGACATTATAGGTACTCTGCATTTTTCTGAAGACTAATATAGTTATTTGTAGTTGTATTTGTATTTGTACTAGTTAGCAATGCTGTCAGCTTTCCCACCTATTTGGATATCCCTACTATGGTTTGGTTTCCCGGTAATTTCTTTACTTATTGCCCACATACAATCCACTTTATTGTCTGAATTGGCAATTCTGTTCTCTTATATCTTTTGGTTTGGGTTTCTTAATATAGTGCCATACCCCTTTTTTGTTTCTTTGTAAGGCTCCTTATATTTATTTTCATTACTTAAATTTAAGTAATAGAATATCCTCGAGAATATCTAATTTACGTTTACATTCAACAAGCTCTGGATTTGTAAAATTATCATAAATATCAATTTGTGATCACCAATTATTATTTTTAGCTGAAAATGCTAACTGAAAATAGATTTATATGTATTTATAAACGTGTTCCATTGAGAGTTTGCATCGTTTGTATCTGACTTATAGAAGTCTACCCAACTTGAACTTTTAAGCAGCACAGAAAAATATTTCTACTCTCTTGTGAAAAAATTCTTTTATAATCGTATTATGAAAGAAATTACAAATGTTCTACTAACACCAAATCAAATACACTCTCAAATTATCGTAGTCGACTAGCTTTATCCGATTTATCCAAACAGCATTTTGAGTTAGCTTTGGTTGACTAATCTGAGAAATTTACTTTTTACAAAAAAAAGGTAGAAACATGCTAACACAGCCAACCAAAATAATTGTTTTGTCTTGGAGCTGGTTCCATTTGAAGCTAACTTGTTCGACAGTATCTGACATGACATACCTACTAGGAATCCAATTTTTTTTGGTAATGAATAGGTAAACCAGAAAGTATGAAATCAATCAATGCCTTACTTTGTTCTTTGTTTAGTTTGGTGAGAGGGAAAACAACTAGGCCATCAAAAACAAAGAACGTTTCCCATTAAAAAAAAAATATATTAAATGAAAGCAAGTGTTGTACTTACTCTTCAGTAGTTTTAGGGAGGATATCGTCATTGTCGTCCGAGTCCATGATTACATCTTCCACAATCTCCACCATCTTGGAAATGTGTGATGTGATAAATATAATGTAATTTGTTGTTTTGGATTTGAGTGCAATTAATCGATTGATAAACGATTTGTCTTGGGATATACAAAACTCTATACTGGTAGTGGGAGTACTGGAACCACTAGGACGAGATTAGAAATTTCCGGATTAGACCACACTTTTCCCTTTATTTTTTCCCCATCGATTTGCTGAGTTTGGAGTTGAGTTTTGGATTTGACGTTTTGTTCGCGCATGTGAAATCTGAACTACTTTCAAGTTTTCTGCCCAGTTCCACAGTTCCTGTTGACCTGTTTAAATTTGGCGGCAATCTGAACTATGGTACGAATTCTAAGTTGCGAAAAATAAAAACAATCATAAGAAGATAACTGGAAATTTGGATTACCATCGTCTCTAATAAAAAAATATCAAAGAGCAGGTAGGTACTGAGGTTATAAATACACCAACTCATAAAATAAGAAGTTTTATTAATTAGTTAATGACAGTGACTTTATTACTTTCAAGCAAAAAGAAAAATGACCATAAAAAGGGATGTTCTCTCTTATCAAATGTCTACTTTACCCAATAGCTATAATCCAAAAATCGAAGATTTCTTTACCAATGTAGAAACAGCAAAACAATTTACTCACAAAATATCGGCATTTCACGATCCAGTGTGTTTAGTTAAAGAACCAAAACTTTCCCAGTGGGACTATCTTGATCAAGAAAAAGTAGAAACATTGCTCAACTTGAACGACCAAAAGCAAGTAATGTATGGATTCATTGGTAGATATCTAACTAGTAATTTAATCTACTTTTAGGTGGTTCACATTTATACATTTGTTCATTTTATTTTTAATTAATTTGCTTATTTCTAGAATGACCAACAGTCCCTGATTTCCGGGGAGCATTTTTCCGTTTCCTATTCGGCAAGCGCAACCGAGTGCCCTAATCGTGTAGGAAACGGAGGTCTCCGTTCCCTAAGAGGTTAACGCACTGATTTGGGCACCTGGAATACGCTGTTATATAATATTTCACTTTTCGCATGGCCCTCCGCTCACTTCGCTCGCTACGGGGGCTCAATAAGAAAAGGAAACTAACCAGGTGCTAACCCAAGACATACCCAAAATCAACAAAAAGCTGTTTAGAAACTTAACCTAAAAAAAATAAAAAAGCAACGGGGTTTGAACCCGGGCCGCCGATAGCCGACGAATTGAGACCTAACCATCTAGACCTCTCGACCACGAGGGCTCTTGTGGCAAATTGATTGCATCGCGAAGACATGGCGCGATTAGCTGCGGTCTCCCTTAGGGAACGGAGACCTCCGTTTCCTACACGAATAGCGCACTACGTCGCGCTAGCCGAATAGGAAACGGAAAAAGCTTCCGGGGACGTTCCAGTGTCAGACATAAAATAGGGGAATATTTTGTGGTGTCAAAAGAAGGGTCCCTGGTTGCTAAGCGTCCCCGGAATTCGTATTTTCCTACAAACAAATTATGTTTAAAAAATGCCTTTATCCCTCTGCGAAGATGCGCGTCGTAACCATTGATCATCCATGTCGTAACTCGCAGCTTTAGTGAATAAGCTGTGGTTTATTGAAGTCAATTCTCAATTAAGATTTTTTATTACTCCATTGGGGATTTATTCGGATACCGGTACCGGGAGTCTAGACACAGCGTAAATATTATGGTGTAGCGTGTAACAAGGCTGTGCGTACACCCCTTCAATATCGCCACGGAAGCTTCACGCTTTTGTTTACTATTTTAGAATGTCTAATATATTTTACTTCACGCATGGCCCTCAGCTCGCTTCGCTCGCTACGGGGGCTCAACCAACAAGAACTAACCAAAACTAATCCAAGGCATACCCAAAATGAAGAAAAAAAACTTTTTTCAAACATGACCTTAAAAACACATCCATGGGATTCGAACCCGGCTCGCCGCAGCGCCGTATCGGACGCTAACCATCTACACCACTCGACCATCAGAGCACTTGACGGATATTCATTGCATCCGACACACATCGGTAAACTAGCATTTCAAATTTGAACAACATAATACGCAAACGCGAAGCTTTCGGGACGATATTGAAGGGGTGTGCGCACATGCTTGTTAGGGTGTAGTATATTATACATTTCCTGTTATATATATGATATTATACCATTGTCTTTATAAGCAAATAATGATTATACTAAGGTCAGAGACAAGGGAGAGACGCGCAACTCAATGTTAATTAATCATCCGAGAGAGAGATTGCTGCCCTGCCTTCTTTGTCTATCTTCAGGGCAGGTGAACGCAGATGGCGCACGCTGTCTTTTGCCCGCCAAATTTAAATTAACAATATTTTCTTTTTTTTTGTTTATTTCTCCAAAATTAGGAGGTTCAATTAAATAAATACTCCCATATAACTGAAAATTGTCATTTATTCGGTTTTGATATATATTTTTTTTACAGACAATAGGAATCAATATAACTAAAAGAAATAACATTGTAAAACTGAATGGCCAGTGATGAATGAATGAATCTTCCTTACCATTTATTAAATTTAATATACCTACACATAAATATTTATTATCATTATTAATTATAAAGGCTTTCAATTATTGATTAAGTGGATTTGACAGAAATTTAATTAAATTGCACTAATGCTACTTTGGCGCTGTATTGCACCGTTTTTGCGTTTCGTCCCGGGTCTACCTATTGGACTCTTCAGTAAGGCGTCGGTAGACCCTGCCTTATACACCGGGGTATGGCTTGTTCATATTTGGAACTATTATTTGAATCGAGAAGGCATCGTGAGTCTGCGGTGAGATGTTGGCTGATTTTTGGTTGGTGCTGCCACCTGTGAGTCGGTGGATGAAGACCGCCACACTACTTTCGATTATTATTTCTGGATAATCTTTCTTTAAGAAATGAAAGCAAGGACAATCGAAAGTGGCATAAATCAGCTAATCATCTTTCGGCGGCGTCCTTTGATTTGGGAAAGTCAAAAACACCACATATTGCGAATTTTAGAAGAGGGCCATGACTCAATATTATTTTAAACGTCTGGGCATCTGAATAATTTTTTTGACAGTTCTTTTAATTTAAAATATGCTTTTTTATCGTCTAAAATCGGTTTAAAAACGATTTTAAATGGCAACATTTTATAAAAATCCAAAATTTCCGGACCTTTTTGGGGCGATAGCCGTGGCTTCGAACGAATTTGTCTTAGATTTTGATGCGAAAATTTGTAACAGTCCGATTTTGCCAATGTCAAATATTTTTAAAATTTCATTTATATGCCGCATTTGGGGAAAAAGATGCTGTATTTGGCACTCATCGGTTTTTTAATTCTAAATTTATTGATTCGATTTGCTGTTAATACGCTTGAAATTGGCGATAAATTAACTCTATTCTAAGTATGGGCACCGTCTATAGATATTCTAATAAGTGCCGCGGAAATTTTCCCTCCTGCCTACGCCAATCCCTCACCCATCGGCTACACGTCAATGTCACGGCTTAGCCGTGACTCAGTTTTCGCAAGTACTTTCGCGATAGGACGGTGTGAATTTATTTTTACGGAATAGTTTTCACACGATTTACGCTATACGCTATTTAAAAAATATATATGGTTAAGATGGCTAAGGGTAGTTTTTCTTATTGTACAGTTGATGACTGTTGTGTAACTACACGTGATCTCTCCTTCTTTCTCTCTTATGGAATTAGTAAAGAATTATTCAATTTTTATGAGACGAAGTGAATGAAGCTAACCGAAAGTTGATTGGATGACTAACCCAAACTAACCAAATATATTAAAATTTTTATAGCCTATCGGAACCGGATCAAATGACTAAAATAAGTTAAGGCTATGCGAAACTAACCGAAAGTTAATTGGACGACTAACCAAAACAAACCAAATGTATTAAAATTGATTATAACGTATCGGAACCCGGTTCAATGTCTCATATAAGTTGCGACTAAGTGAAACTAAACGAAAGTTGTTTCGACGACACACCCAAACTAACCGAATCTATTAAAATTGATTATAACCTAGCGGAACCGGTTGAATTCACTAAAATAAGTCGAAACAAAGTGAAACTAACTGAAAGTTGATTGGGCGACTAACCCAAACTAACCAAATCTATTAAAATTTATTATAACGTATCGGAACCGGTTCAAATGTCGAAAATAAGTTGGGACTAAGTGAAATTAACCGAAAGTCGATTCGACGACTAACCCAATCTAACCAAATCTATTAAAATTGATAATAACCTATCGGAACCGGTTGATATGACTAAAATGAGTTGAGACAAAATGAAACTAACTGAACGTTGATTCGGCGACTAACCCAAACTAACCAAATCTATTAAAATTGGTTATAGCATATCGGATTCTGATCAAATGACTAAAATAAGTCGAGACAAAGCGAACCTAACCGAGAGTGGATTCGACGACTAACCCAATCTAACCAAATCTATTAAAATTGATTGTAACCTACCGGAACCGGTTGAAATGACTAAAATAAGTTGAGACAAAGTGAAACTATCTGAAAGTTGATTAGACGACTAACCAAACCTAACCAAATGTACTAAAATTGATTATAAGGTATCGGAACCGGTTCAAATGTCTCAAGTAAGTTGAGACTAAGTGAAACTAACCGGAAGTTGATTCGACGACTAACCCAAACTAACCAAATCTATTAAAATTGATTATAACGTATCAGAACCGGTTCAAATGTCTAAAATAAGTTGAGATTAAGTGAAATTAACCGAAAGTTGATTCGACGACTAACCCAATCTAACCAAATCTACTAAAATTGATTATAACCTATCGGAACCGGTTGATATGACTAAGATGAGTTGAGACAAAGTGAAACTAACTGAAAGTTGATTCGGCGACTAACCCAAACTAACCAAATTTATTAAAATAGGTTATAGCATATCGGAACCTGATCAAATGACTAAAATAAGTTGAGACTAAGTGAAACTAACCGAAAGTTGATTAGACGACTAGCCAAATGTATTAAAATTGATTATAACGTATCGGAACCGGTTCAAATGACTAAAATAAGTTGACTAAGTGAAACTAACCGAAAGTTAATTAGACGACTAACCAAAAACTAAACAAATGTATTAATAGTGATTATAACGTATCGGAGCCGGCTCATATAAATAAAATGAGTTGAAACTCGAAAAGTATTCACTTCAATCACGTGTACTGTGCTACTCGCTACGCGCGCTTGTCTTCAGTATCCCAGATTAAGCAAAAATAATCGAAACTAACTTTAATGAATCAAACAAGCGCATTGAGACGGGCGCGCCACACGCTTGACCAACCCTGCCTAACACTAAACTAAAATTTAGCCCAACTAACGAATATAACCAAAAAAATAAAAATAAAACATGTCACCGACGGGAATCGAACCCGGGCCGTAGTATCACAAGCACAGAAGCTGATCCTGAAACGCAACTGCGCATGATTGCAAATAGTTATACCGCAGACGCTAGACGCTTGTATAGAAACGCCAGGCATATAAAGAAATAACATACCTATAGTCAGCAAGAGAAATAATTATGTTCCTCAAATCCTCTTCTCGACCTTTTAAATATAGAGCAATGAATAAAATCAATTCTTATCAGCTTAATATCACTATCGCTTTACCTTGCTTTAATAAGTTATATAAAAGGATAATTTCAGAAATAATAGATATTATATAGATATATATATTTTAAATTCAGCACAACACAACTATTGACCAACATAAAATTGTCAAACAGAGAAATGTACCATTTTAATTTGAAATCATATAGAGTTAAAAATAAATCTGGCAACACAGCCTTGTCTACAAACCTGCCATGCGCCGTCTGCGAGATTTCAATAAAAACAAAACAATACATTGAAAGTCGGCAGAGAAAAGTAGTAGCAATTACAGCAGATTTGTACAAGTTTTTAATGATTTTTTATGAAAAAAAAGTCACGAGTAGCACAGTATACGAGATAGAAGTGGATACTTCGTTATCGAGTCTCAACTTATTTTAATTTTTTGAGCCGGTTCCGGTACGTTATAATCAATTTCAATGGATTTGGTTAGTTTTGGTTAGTCGTCTAATCAACTTTCAGTTAGTTTCACTTAGTCTCAACTTATATTAGTCATTTGAGTCGGTTT
>MU182846.1:202364-264746 GCA_016904865.1 Pissodes strobi
AAAAACGGTAACTTGTCCTGTTTTCACACCCTGTATATTAACCGATCATAACCAAAATCAATAGGTTCCGAGGGTTTGTGGACCTCTACCTCTATGCCAAATTTCAAGTCGCTACCTTCAAAATTGCGACCTGTAATCGATCCCATCACATACACACATACACACATACACACATACAGACAAAAAATCAAAATTTTTTTTTTCGATTACAAATCGATAGGTATAAGTCCCAGAGCGATCCGACGTACCGTTACGAAGTTTTTGTCCCGATTGGTCTCGCCCTATAGAAAGCCCATATATAATTGTGGGCTTTCTAACAAGATGTTTTAGGTAAACATAAACAAATCGAAGACCCGACGGTACCGGGGAGTGTTAAAAATTTAACGGAGGCGACAGTTTCGTACGAATCCGTTTTCACACCTAACCGTTCTGTAATAAGAACGCCGCCAAATAATAATAGCGAAGTTAATTTAGTAAAGAAAAATAAGGAAGACCCAAGCAACAAACGTGCTAGATCTGATTTAAGCCCTGATCAAGTAGAAAACGCAAGTAAGAGACAAGGTGAAAATAGAACCCTCCAGGAAATGGACGAACTCGAAACTGACAACGAGAAAAATCTATCAGTAAACACAAATATGTCAGAAGAAATAATTACGAGTATTTTCTCGAAATTCGAGGAGATTACCACCGTTTTTAATGAAGAAAAAGATGAAAATGGAAATTTACTTCTTACAAGAAAATCGCAAGAAGTAATTCAGTAATGTCATACAGAAGTATTCAAAATTTTCTCAAGTATGGTTTTTAATGTTGGAAAACTTGAAAAGGAAAACATAATATTACAAAATAGATTGCGACATAATATAAACAATGACCGCACATGTTTACCTACACAAAAAAAATATTAAAACTTACGCTGATATTGCTAGCAAAACCGAACTGATAAAACAAATGAACGACAAATAGAAAATCAGTGAGATAGAAGAGACGTGGACAACACCAAAAACGAAGAAAAAGCACGAGACTGTCATTAGATTTGATAATATAACTGATCCGAAAGAAGCAATGAAAACACTTAAACAACGGGTTAGTCCAAAAGAAGTAGGAGGAGCATTTAAAAATGTAAAACAAACAAAAACGGGAGCAATAATTATAGAAAGCCATGACGAAAAGCAGCAAAATCAACTTAAAACAGTCATAAAAAACATTGAGAAAGTTAAAATTACGGAGAATGAATTGACCAGTCCCATGTTTGTGGTAACAGGTATTGAAAAAGGTTTCTCAGACAGTGAGTTTCTGGAAGAGCTTGAAAGGCTGAACTATGAAATTGCAGAGGAACTACAAATGAGCGTTAAGGATAAGATTAAGGTCATAGCAAAAAGACAATGTCATAACCCAACAAAAGAAAACTGGATTCTGCAAGCACCAGCAAAAGTCACAAAATGGTTTTTAAAACAACGTAAAATATTTTTCGACTTGGTAACAGTTTACGTTCAAGCACATATAAATCTAGCTGTATGTTTCAAATGTGCAGGGTTTGATCATATTGCAAAATACTGCAAAGAGAAAGAATGTTGTTGTCGATGTGGAGGTGAACACAAGCCCTCAGATTGCAAAGTAGAAACATTTCAATGTCCTAACTGCCAGAAGATGAAATTTTCAGATACTGAGCATTCTGCAAGAGATGTGAATTGCCCTGTGTATAAAAGACGTTTACTTAGATGTAGGAATAACATTGACTATAGTGATGATTTTTTAGTGTCAATGATTCAAAAGTGAATGTACTGTCATTAGCACATCAGAATATTCAATCTATTAAAAACAAAATTGATCAAATTGAAGTGTTTCTAGAGCAAGAGAAGTTGGATATTTTATGTGTATCTGAAAGCTGGTGCATAGATTCTGATATGAATTTTATCAGTATCCCTGGTTACAATTTAGGGAATTATTTCAATAGATCCCTTAGTAAACATGGTGGTGTCCTTATTTTTATTAAAAAGTCGTTAACTTTTAATTCAGTACCTGATATATCTAGGTTTTGCATTGAAATGGTTTTTGAATGTACTTGTATTCAAATAGTAGTCAATGGCATTAAAACATGTATTTTGTGTATTTACCGTTCTCCGTTGGCACCAAAGCAAGACTTTTTTATTCAGCTTGAACAATGTTTAGCTCATATTTGTAATAAATTTCCCTTTTGTAGACTCATTGTTGCAGGTGACTTAAATATTAATTTATTACAAAACAGTGTTGAAAGGTCTGATTTAATAGACATTTTTATCTCCTTTAAGCTTGAAGCCGTTTTCAGTGTTCCAACTAGTAATTTCTGCTAATTCCTCTACCGCTATTGATTATATATGTACTAATTTTAATGACATTTTGATTAAGCATAACATCGCGGATAATGGCTTTTCCGATCATACGTTTCAAAAGATCACATTTCCTTACATGTATAATTCAACAGAAACATATTTTTCTAGATCATTTTCGAAAAAAAAAAACAAGCTACTTTCACAAATTTTTTAAACTTGGAAACCTGGGCTGATTTATATGCTACCGAAGGGAATATTAATGTAAAATTTGCATCCTTTATCAAAATACTTGAATACTATTTTCATATCAGTTTTCCATTTATTAAAAAAAAAAACACCAAAACTTTCACAGTAATAAACAATGGATACACAAGGTTTAAGAACTTTTTCTAAAAATTTAAAGAAATTACATTTTCAAATGAGACAAGGTACAATAACTTCTGATTTTTACAGAAAATATAAAAGTATATACAAGCGATTACTAAGAACAGCTAAACGAAATTATTATGACACCAAAGTATGTAACTCAAACAATAAGTCAAAAACAGTTTGGAACTTAATTAATTCTTCTATTAAAAATAAAAAAGCCCATAAAATCAATTGTATTAATAAAGATGATGTGGAATATTCAAATCCAGGTGACATTGCCGATCAGTTTAACTCGTTTTTTGTTAATATTCCTAAGAATCTCCAGTCAATCTCGAATGACATTGCACGTACACCAGATATGGAAATTCCTCAAATTGGAGAATCAATTTATTTCTTTAGAGTTTTAGAAAGTGAAGTCATCGAGACAATGAATAATTAAAAAAATTCTAATTCAAGCGGACCTGACAATTTTTCGTCTTGTCTTATAAAGTCTTGCACCCACCAGTTAAGTACTCCCTTAACTTTTTTAATAAACATTTGTTTTTCTGAATCCACATTTCCAGATATATTGAAAATATCAAAAGTTGTTTGTTTGTTTAAAAAGGGAGACCCTAAAGATATGGGAAATTATCGCCCTATATCTCTTCTGTCTGTTTTTTCGAAAATTTTCGAGAAGATTCTTTTGAAACGTATTGTGCATTTCTTAGAATCCAATAATCTTATTTCTAACACTCAACATGGGTTTCAAAGCAAAAAATCTACCATCACAGCTCTTTGCTCTATTTTGAACAGAGTTTACAAAGGATTGGATGAAAACGACAGAGTGATGGCACTGTTTGTTGACTTAACCAAGGCATTCGACTGTGTAGACCATGAGCTACTGCTCCGAAAGCTACACTCTTATGGAATTCGTGGTAATTGTTACCATCTTCTAAAATCGTATCTCGTAAATCGAGAACAATATGTACTTTTTGAGGGCTCGAGTTCTGTGCAGTTGGATGTCGGGGTTGGCGTACCGCAGGGAAGTGTCCTAGGCCCTTTATTATTTTTAATGTATACGAATGATATTTCTAACTACCTCTCTACATACCATTGTGAATTTGCTGATGACATAACTATTTTAACTTACGATAATTCTACCAGTGACACAAGGAATCTTTTAGTACAAAATTTAAATGTATTATATCATTACTTTTGTAATAATAAATTAACTCTTAACCAGAACAAAACTTTTACAATGCAATTTCATCCTCATGCAGGAAATTATAAAGAAAGTCAACTTATTAAATTAAATGGTAAATCTATCCAACAGGTATCTTCATTTAAATTGTTAGGCATACACATTGACATGTCATTAAACTGGGAAAAACATGTAAATTACGTCTGTAAAAAATGTGCTAGTAATTGTTTTGCTCTGTACCGGTTACATCAGGTTATAAGTAAAAATGTGATTAAAGTGTATTATTTCGCAAATTTCGAATCGATTCTTCGATATGGAATTATTCTCTGGGGAGGTTCATCCTCAGCACTCAACAGAGTATTTAAAATGCAAAAAAGAGCCATTGGCTCAATGTTTGGTCTTTGGTCTTAAGTTTAGGGAATCTATAGGGACGAATATTTTTTGACGAATCGATAATGACTTTTCAGTCTTTGTTTATTTTTGAGATTTTAAAATTTGTTCGGCAAAATATTGCATCATTCAGAACTCAAAACATGTACCATAGTTATAGGACGAGGTTTGGCAATGACCTTCAATATAGCCTTCACAGGCTTGAATTATATAAATCCAATCCATATTACATGGGTGCAATATTTTATAATCATATTCCTAATCATATTAGGGATTTAAGCAATGGCAAATTCTATAGTTATGTTAAATTGTTTTTGCCTGAGAAAGCTTTCTATACCATTGAGGAATTCCTAAATTATAGATTTTAAATGTATTATTTCTTAGGTTAAGACTCGCCTAAATTGTAATTATTTTTATTATATATTAAGTACTTATTATTAATTGTTAAAGAATTAAGATTGTCAACTGTTTGACGTGTCCTATATCATTATTGTGATCTCCGGACTAATAAATTCATTTCATTTCATTTCATTTCATTTAAGATTTGGTTAGTTTGGGTGAGTTGCCGAATCAGCTTTCGGTTAGTTTCACTTAGTCTTAACTCGTTTTAGTCATTTGAAGCAGTTCCGATACGTTATAATCAATTTTAATAGATTTGGTTAGTTTGGGTTAGTCGTCCAGTCAACTTTCGGTTAGTGTCACTTAATCTCACTTATTTTAGTCATTTGAACCGGTTCCGATATGTTATAATCTAAGATTTGGTTA
Organism: Pissodes strobi; assembly: GCA_016904865.1. Lineage (NCBI taxonomy): Eukaryota > Metazoa > Arthropoda > Insecta > Coleoptera > Curculionidae > Pissodes > Pissodes strobi. The sequence continues at coordinate 207,378 of MU182846.1, forward strand.
GTTTGGGTGAGTTGCCGAATCAATTTTCGGGTAGTTTCACTTAGTCTCAACTCGTTTTAGTCATTTGAAGCAGTTCCGATACGTTATAATCAATTTTAATAGATTTGGTTAGTTTGGGTTAGTCGTCCAATCACCTTTCGGTTAGTTTCACTTCGTCTCATAAAAATTGATTAATTCTTTACCGATTCCATAAAAGAGAAAGAGGGAGTCATATACTTTATCTCTCTTGCGAGACGAAAATTCCAAAACGTGGCGTTACATCCATGGCTTTGAAAAATCACTTTCATGAATTCAAAGAATATCATCGTAAAATTTGTGGATTTATGATATTTACCTTCACCCAAATTATGTATATAAGTTGAGTTATATATGAGTATAAGTAAGTTTGATCGCTGTTTTAACCACTAATTTAGAATAAAAAAACCCTAGATGGAAAACACTTTTAATGTTTGGGTTAAGTTATGGGTGTGGCACGGGTTAGTTGGTGTTTTCATTTTTTTTTCTGTTAAAGACGACATCCACTGTGACAACGCATTTGTCATATTAATAACAAAATGTAATAAGATATCGATACCTATCGCCAGCTGAAAAAATCAGGTTAAAATTGTTCCATTGTCGCTATTTTCCTGTTATATTTTGTAACTTGTGTTCGTAAATAAACAATACCAGTTGTACCTACTGGTTTTTTTTATCCATATCGTAGATAATATTTCGTTTACTATTTACTTATTTATTATAATACTAAATAACTATTACAAAGTAGTATCATTAATGAGCTATAAATGAGACAGAGAATGTCAATAATTGTTCATAACAAATAAATAATTCAAACATTAATACGTAATCATATTCATAATTATCATTTATTCCTAATAGAACGCTCCCTGTATAAAAATAATCGCGCGGCAGTTCATATTGATCGTACACCGTAGCTGCACCCATTCGTTTGCTGTACAGTGGCCGAGTGTGTTCAAGGTCAACGGCAGTATTTTCCACGGCCCGCTGGAGTGAGCGGACTTATTAGAATATCTATAGACGGTGGTATGGGTTAGCGATATATTTGTATTAACATTTATAACACGTTGTGATTATGCTTATTTTAGTTGATAAGCGAAGCACATTGTTATTAGAATAGCTTGGCTTGATTTATATCACATTATCGTGGAGCAGCCAGCCTATATTTTTAAGAATTGTGTTAATAAAGCTACTGTAAAATCTCAGTAGATTCGTCGATCCATATTTTATTGACGGTGTGAATATTTCATAACCTTTTGGGAACCCCTTGGTTGCTGAACAGCAATTGCCGGCCGCCATTTCTGAAGGTCGTAAGATCGTTTTGAGACCTCTGCTTTTAAATATATTTATCTCTTCACACGGCAGGTTACAGTTTTTGTAATTTCGCTTGTTCGTTCCGAGTAATAGGAATGTACTATTTATTATAAATGCCAGCTGGCGATTTACATTTTTAAAAGTTTATCGTTTTGTTAGGGAATATTCTCTGTTAATTCTTGAATCCTTTGATTTCGATGCCTTAATTGTGGCTTCCGCCGTGATGTTGTTTTCATAATAAACGAGAACTAAGTTGTTTGTTATCTTAGAAATATTCCTTGTATCGAAATCGCTCGGCTTGTTTCAGTCCATCCCTACTTCTTGATCGGACATAGGCAAAAAGGCAAAGGCAAATTGACGAAAACGATCGAGAGTTCTTTTCTAGTTAGACCGGTCGGCGAGCAGAGAAGCTTTCTATTTGAATACAGTTTCAGTGACTCCACATTTAGTTTGTGATTTAATTCAACCCATTTATTGGGGATATACTGTGGAATCTCTTGGTGTTTTGACACGACCGATTTTCGGGATCTACATACTGTATTGGAGGCTTTCCACGTTTGTCAGATCCGACCGAGACCGTCGAATTTCCCTTAGCCCTCACACACACTAACGAGGATTATATTGGAGGGCCACAACCTTTACTGGAGGACCACTACATTTACCTGCAGGCTAGAACCACCTTTTTCTAGTGGGTTGGAAGCAGGCTTTGCCAGCAGCCAATCTCGACACCGAGCTATCGAGACCTCGGCTAGATCTTCCCCTCGGGGCCATCGCGAGGCAGTACTTGAGGTATCTATAGGTGCCCGGCGACTCCGCCAGAGTTCGACGACCGGATTTGGGGTATTGTACAAAAGCTTTATCTTTCATTGATTCGTTTGTTTATCTGTTTAATATAATCGCTGTTAGTTTTCCATCTGTTCTGCCTTGGGTTAGTTTTGGTTAGCACCTGGTTAGTTTCCTTTTCTCGAGCCCCCGTAGCGAGCGAAGCGAGCGGAGGGCCACGCGTGAGTGAAATATTAATACTCCTGACACAATCGTGTCGGGAACGCTTTTAGACCGGCATGACCTAGCCACTAGTGCCGCGTATGGTCTGTCGTGATGCGAATAAAAGGAGATTAAGGAAATGGAAAACAAGCGTTCGGCGGAACGTCCTTGCACTCTCATTTATTTCATTCAATTTTATTGAAATTCATTGGTTGTTTTTCGACGGATTGAACGTGGCGGGCGGCACACGCTGATCTATTACTGGCCTACACGGTAAAAAGTTATTAATTCAACTAGTCATGCAGAACGCTAGTAGTGGCTAGTCTCTAGTAGTATGGCATGGGTCTTAATTATTAACCCATATGTATGCACAAAAGTAACAATTATTGGGGGGATCTAGATGCAATTTATGATATTTGAAAAATGTAAAAACAAAGCCAGTAACTTTTTCTGTTAGATTAGAACTGATTTTGGGCATGCGTTGGGTTAGTTTGAGTTAGTTTTAGTTCGTTGCGGTGTTTAATAAAGTGACCGTGGGTTGCGGAGGGCCATGCGTTTTCCGTCGCTTATCTAGCTCCGCCCATTAACTGTCACTTTTGTGCATACCTATTAAGGCCCATAACGGAACTGTGGGGTAGGTGTACTCTCGCGAGACTAAGTGGGTATCATATAAAGTAATGTAATCAAGTATTCTTATAACACACAGAAAAAAAAATCGTAACTCCTATAATAGTTTCCAAGTTCAGGTATATGATCATCTTACGTGGGCTACCCTGTATACTACACTGTAAAATGTAGTGCAAAGGGTTGGTGGGTCTACAAGGAGTTACAATTCATTAGATTAAGATATCTAAATACTGGTCAATAATTCCCTTATCAGAAAAATGTAATATCTGATAAAGAAACTATTAGTTTGGAATGAGACCCTTTTATTATATTTTTAGCTTCTACTCTGAAGAACTATTCTAAAGGAAGGCCGAAAGACATTTTCATTCAGTTAATAGCTAATGTAACTAAATTTTGCAAGAATCATGACTATGATGTAGAAAAATCTGCAACCGTACTATCTCAGTTTTATCTGACTCATGCTTATGTTGCAAGTGGAGTGGAGATTACAGCTGAAAAAGTTTATGTCTTCTTCAAGGAACTTATGATGTGCCACAGTTTACCAGTAAATAATAAGTTAATTTCCTAATTTACTATGAATTTTATATTATACATTTATTTTATGTTTTATACAAATAACGTCGTCATTTAGTGGTTTATTTTTGTAATTACTTATCACCCTTATGACATTTGAAAGTTCTGAAAATTGAAACCATTACCGATGCTTCATATTTCGATATACAGATTTGTAGATTATAATATTATAAATAATGTTACGTTTTTCACGTGGGTTCAGACGAAAAAAAGTTTTTCGCTGTTCTGAAATAATACTCTATTGCTTAACACTCTATACTTGATAACACTAGACTACTTATACATTTGCAACTAAAACATCTGTACAATAAAACATTCAGCGATCAATTAACTACAACGCGCATTTTGCGATTTAGAGCTAGTGTAATGAACGCCGATTTACCCTATTCCTTTTACTTACTTTGAGTTCGGCCTTTCTTCACCTTCTGTTCATTATCTATAACCGGGTTCGCAGTACCAGTGTGTTGACACCCTAATTTCGACGTAAAATAATTTCCTTTACACTGGGGCAACCACCCATATTTCGCTACCTAGTTGAAAACCACTTTATGCCTCTTACTAGTACTTACTTTCTATTCTCAGGTATATTAAATATAATTAAATGAATGTAAGCCACATCAGTGATGTGTTAATAAAATAATTGAAAGGGAGCTTTTTTTATACTGACTAAATTTATTCGCTTATTTTTTAATATGACCTCGTATCTACAGCGCCGGACAATCAGAACTGGCACATTAAAAGAAAATGACACTGGTATTATTAATTAGATACTGTGCATTTTTTTTTCAGTGTGGCAACTTTCCTTGAATATTATATTTTACTAGCCAGTCAACAATTATGGAATAATAAAATAATTTCAATCAGCGATATTCTTGTCCACAGTGAATTAATTAAATAAAATACGAAGTAAGATAACACTAATTATTTAATGGGATACTCTTTTAATTATCGAATACTACAGCAATAAATGTTTCCCAATACACAGGCACTCTACGCCTCATCATTTAAATTAAACTTACTATCTAACTTGAGCACTCACTTGTTTTACTGAAATACTCATGAATTTCTTGCCAACAGGCACCGTTAAATGTTTCAAATATACAAGCAATCTCCACATTATGCTTTAAGACTAAATTTACTGTCTAACTCGAGTACTGAAATGTTTTACTGAAATACTCATTGATTTCTTGCCAACAGGCAACGATAACTGTTTTCAAATATACAAGCAATCTACACATTATGACTTAAAACTAATCTTACTGTCTTTCGCTTAATGTTAACTCAGAACCTGCCGTCGTAGCTTTCCTTGCTCGTGTTTGACCATCTTATCCCCCGACGAATGACGAAGATCCACCATGTTACTTTACTTTACTTTTCGAACCGTCGACATGAATTTACTTATTTACTTAGTTATTTCCACGACCTCTTAAACTGAAAGGCACTACTTTCGGTTTGGTCACAACTAAGACCATAGTATCGACTAGATTTTAACTTTGTAAACTTTTTAACTAAATTTCGGCATAACGACCCGCTACAACTGAAAGTTCTTATAAAATTTTGGATTTGGCCATAGTGACCTACTGCAACTGGAGTGGAGAATAAGACTGCTTTTTAGTTCCTACTGACATTTTCCTTTATACTCTTTTCAAGGCGTTTTCTCCCACAAATATCTGAAATTTTGTCTGCGGCAATTAAAACATCGGCGATGACGCAAGACGTTTATTTTTCGCCGAAAACGGCTATTCGCGTTTGAACTGGGTTTTTTTCCACTCAGGACCAAATAAGGTCATTCAAATTGTTTTCCAAGGCAAAGTCTCAAAGTCCGCTCGAGGTCTTCGACTTTGGTGACGAACATTACTGGCAACGCCTATTGACCAATGGATTTCTTTTTATCAAGGTTTTTCGGGGGAATCGGCATGAAATGCTTAACTAAGTAGGGAATAGTCCGCGCTTAAAACCAAGTCTTGTGAACTTTGAATTTCCTGCCGATTATAGGGATTATAGTCCAAGGGTAAGTGACTTTTCTAATATTGGAACATGCTTGCATGATGACTGGTGTGCTCATTTACTTCAACTCCCTAATTCAGATGTTGAAAATCTTGAGACGCGATTCGGGCCTTACTCAACAATTCCATTTTCAATTTATGATTTAACAAAATAAAATTATTATTTTATTTGATCGTTCTCTCTTGGATTCGAAATTAATTTACTTTATTTTGTTTTGAAACAATTAAAAATAAAAGCAATTTTCCAAACAAATTTATCTAATTCCGGGCTTGCCCTCGGTTCATTACACTAGACCTAGCAGGGCTCCTAATCAGCCTTCAATTTACCAATGCCGGTTGAGTGGTGGAAGCTGGACTTCTGATACGGCGACCGGGGGTTCAATGCCTGTCGGTTTTTTATTTTTTTAAAGATTATGTTCGTTAAGAGTATTTTTTCTTTATTTTGTGCATGCCTTTGGTTAGTTTTGATTAGTTCCTGTTCTTTAAACCCCCGTATCGTGCGAAGCGAGCGGACGGTCCTGCGTGAAGTGAAATAATACATTCGGCTGATTAGTGTCTTGCCACTAGAATCGATCCCGAGCCGCCGTAATGCAGACTAACGCCAAGTCCTAGGTGAGCGATTTACAGTCGACGCGAACGCGAAGCGCTGGCGATGCCGTACGAAAAGTTAATATAGTCGCACGGAATCGCCACTGATTCGCGTTCGCGTTCGCTCCAAATCGCTCACGTAGGACCGGGCGTTAGCATCCAACCACTGAGGTACGGACGAGTTAACAGCAATTCGCTCGACGCTAAAGATATATTGTTTGTGCAACTCTTAAAATAACAGGTTCATCAAATGTAGCTTCTTTATTTGTCTCGATTCGCGATGATAACGTTAACGGTTTGCGTATTGTATTTGCCTCAGCGTTACGAAACCCCAGTTAAATAACGCCACTTGATTGGCTAGATAAGCATGTATGTTACAGCTGATGTGATTACGGTTATGTTATTAAGAATATCTTGTATCAAATTAGACTTATAAATTATGATGCCTATTGTGTAGGTGTATTTATCCTTTGGTGGAGGACCTACATGTTAATGGTATTTTATATTTCATGCATGTGTGCATATTTCGTAAATTTTTATCATTCCACTAATATTTCACTTCACGTATTGTCCTCTGCAAGCTTCGCTCGCTCCGGGGGCTCAACCAACAAAAACTAACCCACGGCATGCTCAAGACTAAGAAGAAAAGGTGTGTGCAGAGCGATATTAAAAACTATTAACATTAAAAAAAGGTTCACACTCGGTAGAAGTGAAACCTTCATAAAACTAAACGAAGCGGTCACCCATCCGAATACTAATCACGCCCGACGTTGCTTAACTTCAGTGATCGGACGACAACAGCTTTTTACCTTTTACTCTTGGCAAACATGTAACAACTGCATACGGTGTTCTATCTCAATCTCTCGCAGGCTACATCCCACAGATCTATCTTTTTATTGGTGTTGCTTTTTTCGTTTCCTCGTTTCTCTTCATCCGTTTCCTTCAAATCACTCCCATTCTCAGCCGGCTAACGGCGCTAAAGAAGTTTTGAAATTGGTTTCACTTTTTTCGTTTCCTCATCGAGCTTTTCCTCGTTTCCGGCGCTGAAGAAGCTTTCTCTTCAAAAATATTGGCACTCTCGACCGAAAACAGCAGTGCGTGTCAGCTGATCCACATATAACAGCAAACGACCATTCATGCAAATCACTGGTTAGGTTAGTGTATTTGCACTTTATTCAGTCGGAAAACGTGAGTAAGATATTGAAGGGATCATTTCTGCGGGACACCGGCTAGGCGTCGTGTACGCCCGCAAATGATCATATATTGCCTGGAAATTTCGTTATATGAGCAGCAAAATCCAATGACAATAATTTAATTGGCAAAACCTTATAAGCCCGTATTTCTAAACTATGTTCTCTGCTGTTGGTGACAGTATCGAATATTCAAAGTAGTAATATAGAATCTTAAACTTTTTACGTGGACTTAGGTTATCTTGCTCTCTAATTACATTACATCTATGTATTCATTTATTCAATCCTATACTACGGAATAATAAAATTTCAAATGGTACAATAAAAGAAAAGCCTACTTAACTAAAAAATATGAAGCCCAAGGTTTTTTAAAAGGAATCCCACGTAGTGTTGTACTTGGATGTATGCTATTGGGGACCTATCTGCCCACTATGACCTATAAGATCTATTGTATCCTATCCGCTGCTCAAAAGCTGTAACAGTTCCTCCAATCCTATGGCTTTCAGGGAGTTTGGGATGTCTGATGGCTTCAGGGTGGGTGTATCTCCCACCCCTATTCGATACGCTCCCATGTGTGGTGCCCTTGAGGTTTGCATGGCAATGCATGCATTCTGAAAGAACATGAATAGAGGTTTCGTCAGCTTTCTCGCAGAATCTGCATCTTCCCCTAGCTCTACTAATCCGAGCTTCTTGAAGTATCTTCTTAATCCCTGTTATTATTCTGAATATGTTTTTACTTAGGTTGATGCAGTCCTTGGATCTCTTCTGATTATAATTCCTCATAGGTATCTTTGCCTGCATCGTTCCTTGTAGTTCCATCCAAAGTATTTGGATAAAAATTTCGTTCCTGAGATCTTCCATTATTGTACTGGTACCTATCCCGCAAAATGGTTCTGGTCCTAAAAATGGTGATTCAACTCCTTTTTGCGAGTTTATCTGCTTTTTCATTGCCCTCCGCTCCGATTTGCACCTGTTACCCACTTACCCAGGAGGGTAACCGCATTATTCTGGCTTAGTTCAGTTAATTCCTCTAAGTATTCCCAAAACATCTTGGAACTGAATGCATGGGAACTCAGCGGATTGATGGCTGCTTGACTGTCTGACATGATCATAATTTCTTGCCTTCGAAAATTCCTTCCTATATCGAACTGGACACGTTTTCCGATAGGACGAATTTTTGCTTGGACGCGAGGATTTGCCCAGGCTTTTAAAGTATTCAGTTCCAGGCCCATATGCATTCTATTGTTGTGAAAACCATCAATATACCACAAAACCATAAAAGTAGCTATGGTGATCTTAGCTTTTAATTGCGCTGCAAAAATAGCGCTATAAGATCTTAACAAACGTTGAATGCTGCCTTGTGCAAATGAAGTCATTCTGCGTGTGAACTTTCGTGCATTCCTAATAGTACCGCATGCAGCTCGGCTGCGTGCAACTTTTATTTGCTTCACGCAGTCTGAAAAGTAGCCAGGTTTGAACAGAGTTGCGATTGGTTAAAACTTGCAGCAACTGTCTCTTCTCCTGTAAATTAATTGCTTGTTTCCATATCCAGATAAAAGTTCTTAAAGGTAGATTATTAGTTAAAGTTTAATAGGTTTAGAAAATAATCAAGTGATTTTGGGTTGGGAGAGGTTTTTCTGGATTTGCCATGATGATAGTGTTGATATTGTTACGTTTTTCCCTCTGACAAAATTACAGCTGTTACTATTTCAAACTAATACTCTCTTTATTATTTATAACTATACAAGTAAACACACTAAACCACTCTTATAACTTTACAACTAATAGCTATTTACAATTCAACACTCAATGATTAACTAACTCAACACGCTTTAGGTCTGCTACTTATATACAATCTCAAATATATCACGAATACTCGGGAATAAGCGAGGCCACTCTATATCTACCGTTCCTGAATCTTCGGGGCCGGCGATGACTCATACATAGACGCGACAAGGCTAGTTCTATAGGGTAGCACAAAAACATTCGGATGGTTGCTAGCCGTGACAGACCAGCATTCTTTCCTGCGGGAATGTATAATCTCGCGGGAAAGAACGCCAGTTAATGAGTAATAAAATGATAGATCTGCATACCATCTTTCTTGTCACGCTATACCGACGTTCAAGCCCGACAAAATTGATACCCATACACCAGCGTTCTTTCCCATGAGAATGTCGAATCTCGCATAAAAGAACGCCAGTTAAAGAGTAATAATTGAGAGAGTGTCTTCCCAGATGATTAATTTGTCCACTTTTCAACACTTTTTCCTTTCACAGGCGTTTTGGATAGAAATAACTGGAGAATATGATTTTTACGTTAGTGGCCTCTAAGCAGATTATTTTCCCCGCAAAATATGAGACGACTGAACGCGGGGAAAAATTGAGAGGAAAGATTGCACGAAAATTATTTGTGTTAGGGGGCGATCACAAAGTTTTATTATTCCTTTAATATTATGAAAGGAAAGAACGCTAGAAGAATGAATGCCGGTAATGAACGCTGGTGTATGGGTAGCTATTATCGTTGTTAATCAGTATGTTATAGTTATTTATCTAATGTCGCACACACGACGACTGTTGACCGAACAACGCCAGGGAGAGTTCGGTCAAGCCGTTAAGAGCGGAAATGACCCTTGCCGATTACTTCAAATTTAACAAACATTTAGAGAAGAACAACATTGTAATATCCGGGAATTGAAGAAAACGGATTTTTAATAAAGAAAACATGCAAATAACAATTATTTTTTGTGTTGTAGCCATTTTTGGTGCTCAAAAATACTATTTTCCGCAAACCTGTAGGAAAAAAAAATCTAAAATGTGTGAAATATCGTAAATCCATAGCTAATCTCTTATATGTTTTACGCAATTCATGAAGCAAAATATTCATTGGTCGGTATAAACAATTAATTCTTAAATAATTTTTGGCCACAAAGGAGGGATGGTAATTAAATTTTTAATTGACCACTTTAGTTAGCGAACTGTATTAAAATAGGTTGGCGGGATCTCATTCATTTCATTCATGTGAATTGAAACTTGTATTATATTTTTGGGGATTAGGTACTTTAATAATGCAGTATTAAATTTGCATTAAATATAATTAAACTTTCTTTTATTTCAACTGACTGCTTTTCCGTTCACACTAACTTCACCGGGGCTAATATAAAACTTCGAATCTTAGGCACATGAATCGATCTGTTTTATTACTACAACTTTCCAACCGCCATTTTAATTAACTTCTTTAATCGGCAAGAACAGAAGAAACGCTACTACTACTTCTTGAGAAAATGCCTCCAACATGCCCAAAAGAATTCCTAATCCAGCTTCGCAAAAGGGGAACACAGAGTACACCAGATATTTTCTAAATATATGTGCAAACAAATGAGAAATTGGCTAATATCTTGGTGTAATGTATCAGGAAAACACTCGGTATTTCATAAATTAGATCGTGAAGGCAACCCGACTAGTTCGAGGTCTAAACGAAGGTTATTTACATTATATATTTTACACGTAATATTATTGTTTAACTCCAACGAACGCGATACTAGACACGAGTGACAAGGTTAGGTCAACCGTGTTGAACTGGCATTGTTATTGTAACATTATATGCATAATATGAACCTACACCAACCCGGCATATATAGAGAGAATACAAGACTGACTGACGCAATTGATATGCGAACGTAGATCATAAGAATATACACTATGTAGTGTTACTATCTTGTATATTCTTTGCTAAAGTTAATACAGAACTCTATAGTTACCTGGAGTATTATTCTATAAATAAAAGGAGTTCTACGTCAACCATAGCTGCGACTAGGCAGATGCTTTACGCTTGAATTATTGTACTGCACTCCTTCAACTAAATATCTTGGCGTCAAACAGAGCTATGACTAGGCAGTTGTTTAGTGGGTGAATGCTTGTAAGGCACTAAATCTAATTCCTGCAGAAGTGGAGAGAAAGTGCTTGAACGATTCCATTAACGCATTTGAGAGCCTAAAAATATTCTCTTTCTTTATTTCACAATTTGACATATTTATTTGTTGTTTACATAATATTGACGCATACGAAGATATATTAAATTTAAACGTTTAAAAATGTTTTCTTTGACGGAGAGTGAAAACTATAGCTGTACTTCCAGCGATTGTTTTGTATGATGGAATCTGCAATCCAAGTTCGGACTAAGGAGTAACTGAAATGTAGTCTGCGTACACACCCATTCATTGAAATCAATGATGAAATTATGAAATACAAAATTATGAACCATGAACCATGCAAAACTTCACGTGTAGTGTGTAGTATATGCAACCGACATTGAGCGTTTGTTTACTATTTTACAATGTGAATGTCTAACATTTCACTTCATGCATGGCGCAACCAAACAAAACTAACCCAAATTTTTATCATGGAAAGCTTCGCGTGTAGTATGTACGGTCCAATGATTTGCTTTGAGTGAATCTGGTGGTGCAGTGGTTAGACGCTGCTGGCCCGGGTTCGATTCCCGTCAGTGGCGAGACATATATTGTTATTTTTTTAAGGTTATGTTTCTTTCTTTTTTAAAATTTGGGTTAGCTTTGGTTAGTTTTGTTTGGTTGCGCCCCGAAGCGAGCGGAGGGCCATGCGTGAGATGAAATATTACACATTCTCAAATTGTAAACAAAGGCTCAATGCCGGTTGCATATACTACACACTACACGTGAAGCCTTGCATGGTTCATGGTTCATCATTTCATAGTTTCATCATTAACTTCAATGAATGGGTGTGTATGCAGACTCTTGTTAAATGAACTACTATACTTTAAATGCACAAATTGCTGCTTACCTGGTGTGAAAGAAATCAATTCGGATTTTACTTATCATACTACGAATACAGGGTGTTATCACCAAACTATACCATGAAAAACGACAAGTTAATACACATGTTGGAGTGTTTCCCTCACATTCGTAGCTCCACAGCGTTTTTTCTTTCTGAGCATTAACTAACCCAAACTAACCGATTTTTTCTTTTTTGTGAGATCTCGCCGACGTTTTCTCGGTTTCAATACGAAATTAATCGGAACGAATACGGGAAGACAGTTCAAAAACTGTCCAATTACAACGCCTGTTTGCTGCAACATAAAAGAGCGTGCTGTGTTTAAATGCTACTATTAGGCTCGCAGTTTTCAATGGTGAACACAAACAGCTACATATGCTGTCCGTTACTTTTACGGTATGTAGGAACACGAAACGAATGATTGGCTGCCACAACTCTAAGATAGCGCTACAAAAGTAGTTGAGTGTGATCTTGAATAAACTCATATACCTACACGAACTAAAAACACCACAAAACAACAAATTAGGAACCACTTATACGTTGCTGCAAATACGGCATGATCATTGTATTTCAAAGTACGAATATTTAGTAGATAAAAGAGATGTCTGAAAATAACAGTCCTCAAAAATGAGACCAAACTAGTATTATAACTAAACAATAGTTTACTCTGCTCATACTACCTACCATAAGTCAATTTAACATTATACCTTAGCTTGAGCCCTCTAATGGAAGCTCCATGCATGACAGCGACGGGTTTAAGATTGAAAAAAGCATTTTTGTCATACGCTCCCAAAAATAGCTATTTTACGGACTCATTTGAGTCCGTAAAATGCTTCTTTTTAGGCCTAGTCCCTAAAAGTCGTCATGGCAACCTTTACGGACTATTCCAAAATTCCTGAATATGTCTAAATGTCAAATTTCGACTGACATGACAAAATTGTCAAATAGTTGCTACGATATCAAATTCTAAGCTAACTTTATCGTACATTATGATTTAAAAAATTATGGTATATTTGCAAATTTAGGCGTTCTGAAGAATTGCAAAAAGCGTATAAATAAACATTAAATTTTGGGAGCGTATGACAAAAAATAGTGTTTGTCACACGTACCTAAATGAAGTTTTTCAGGACTCATCTGCTATTCCGGACTCGGCTAACGCCTCGTCCGGAAACAGCAATAATTCGTCCTGAAAAACTCCATTTTAGGTACTTGTAACAAAAATAACTATTATATCATAAAAAATGTTACTTTCATTATCGAGTGTTGCGTAGAGTAATTTAACAATACAGGCTAGTTACTCTCTAAACAAGATCACATTTGAAGATTATAATTATTTTTAGTTTCCCCCAAGCAAGAAGAAAGTATTCACCCTTAAGGAAGCCAGGGATATATTGGATTTTTTTTGCAAAGCGTATCTAAGAAATTTGCCCCTCATAAAGTATTTGTGCTTGCCAAATTTTGCTCTATATTTAAATTATGAAATACCATCACGACCTGAGTTACATTTAAAGAACAAGAAAAAGGACAAGAAAAGTAAAGAGAAGAAGGAGAAGAAGGAGAAGAAGGAGAAGAAGAGCAAGAAAGGAAAGAAAAAATAAATGATCAAAAATTTTCAAATGTTTTTTAATACTAATGATACAATTTTGAGACATAAGATATAACGAGGTTACTATATTTTTTGGGCATGGTGGGCACTCCGGGTATTAACTTTCGTATTTTACGGGTTATCGATTCCGTTCTTTTTCGTAAATTCAGAACTAAATCCACTTTTATAAAGTGTTCCGCCGCAAAACGCCGGAAAATCCCGTTTCCTATTTTCCGTAAACAGCGCGGAGTGCATTTAATTTTTATGATCGAATAACTACAGCTCATATTTAATATAATAAAAAAAATTTTATAGTGTATAATAGATAGGTGATATGATGGAAAAAACTAAACTTTTAAAAAGATTCGTAACAAAATGTTTTATGCATCTGCAATCATTTAGCATTTTATTTATTGCAAATTGTGATTGTGTAGCTTTTATGTGCTGTGTATTAAAAAGTGTAGCAAACAAATGGTCATTGGGGTGCACCTGTGCAGTCGATACTTCAATTGTGAAACAAATTACACCATTGTGTAGCTTGTAATAAGCCTGTACCGTCGTCAAGCTCCTTCAACGGTAAGGATGTCCATATCCGGAAGGAAGTATTACACATGTATGTAGAAAATCTGGCCACATATCATCTGATATGGAGCTGGAAGAACAATTATTCTAGTACTATATATACCTACATAAACGAACCTTTTTTGAATGATGACTCCTGAATTAGAATCAATTCTTCAAATAAAAATTAAATTCTAACGAACATAACGATCGCTGCCCGCGTCAGCTGAAGTTGATGCCAGACGGTGAATTTAACGACCACTTTCTCGCCATAATTAAATCCAAACAATACTAGTATAAATGAGGATTTTATGACTAGCTTCCCTCCAGAAGAATTTATTCTAACGCCAACCGGCATTTTATATCAAAATTTAGTAGATCAAGGAATCCATCAGAAGCTCATTTTCAATTTTTCAAAAATAATTTTATTCAAACGACCTCGACATATTAAGTTGATATACCAAAAATCAGATTTTTCTGAGAGGTCTAAATCGGTGAAAACCCTTGCTCTAAAAAGAACCTCATTGGTCAGGGCGGTTCTAATTTTCCGTCCAGCGAATTAAAATGAAAGAAAGACAATATTACCTTATAAGGAGAACATTTTCTTGAACTTTGAACACGCGTAAGCCAACGCAAAGAAAATTCTACTACTATAATATTCTTTGGCCAAAACTAGATATGGAAAAATACCGAAAAGCCATGTTTGCGCCGAAATCAGGGCCAAGTTGCGAATATCACGCGTTTCCTAGGTGTGGGGAGATTCTGGATTTTTTTCTGGGGGACAAAACGCGTCAAAAATCTGGCTATAAAAGCATGACGATATCGAAGAAAAAGCAGTCTTATTCCAATTAACAGTTGCAGTCGGTCCTTATGGCCGAATGAAAATTTTTATATCAGATGTAGCGGGTCGCTATGCTGAATTTGATTTAAAAAGTTTAAAAAGTTAAATTAACAATTTTGTAGTCGATAATATTTTGTCTTAGTAGTGACCAAGCCGAAAGTAGTGCCTTTCAAAGGCTCGTGGAAATAACTAAGTAAATGAGTAAATTCATGTCAACGCTTCGAAAAGTAAAGTAAAGTAACGTGGCGGATCTTCGTCATTCGTCGAGGGATAAGATGTTCAAACACGAGCAAGGGGAGTAACGACGGCAGGTTCCAATTTCACATTAAAGATAGACAGTAAGTTTAGTTTTAAGTCATAATGTGTAAAGTGCTTGTATACTTGAAAACATTTATACCTAGTTGTCTGTTTGCAAGAAATTCATGTGTTTTTCAGTAAAATATTCAGTGCTCGAGTTAGACAGTAAATCTAGATTTAAAGCATAAAGTGAAGATTGCTTGTATATTTGCAAACATTTATCGTTGTCTGTTTGCAAGAAAGTCATGAGTTTTTCAGTAAAACATTTAGTGCTCGAGTTAGACAGTAAATCTAGATTTAAAGCATAAAGTGTAGATTGCTTGTATATTTGCAAACATTTATAGTTGTCTGTTTGCAAGAAATTCATGAGTTTTTCAGTAAAACATTCAGTGCTCGAGTTAGACAGTAAATCTAGATTTAAAGCATAAAGTGTAGATTGCTTGTATATTTGCAAACATTTATCGTTGTCTGTTTGCAAGAAAGTCATGAGCTTTTCAGTAAACCATTTCAGTACTCGAGTTAGACAGTAAATTCTAGATTTAAATCAACATGTGTCGATTGCTTGTGTATTGAAAAATCTTTAGCGTTGCCGGTTGGCAAGAAATTTATGAGTGGTTCAGTAGAACAATTCAGGGCTAAATTTAGATAGTAAGTTTAAGTTAAATGATGAGGCGTATAGTGCCTGTATATTGGGAAACATTTATTTCTGCAGTATTCGATAATTAAGAGAGTATCCCATTAAATAATTAGTGTTATCATATGTACTTTGAATTTTATTTAGTTAATTCACTGCGGACAAGAATATCGCTGATTTAAATTATTTTATGGTTTCATAATTGCTACACTGAAAAAATGCATAGTGTCTAATTAATAATACCAGTGTCATTTTCTTTTAATGTGCCAGTCCTGATTGTCTGACGCTCTAGATACGAGGTCATATTAAAAAATAAGCGAATAAATTTAGCCACTATAAAAAAGCTCCCTTTCAATTATTTTATTAAATCATCACTGATGTGGCTTATATTCATTTAATTATATTTAATATACCTGAGAATAGAAAGTAAGTACTGGTAAGAGGCATAAAGTGGTTTTCAACTAGGTAGCGAAATATGGGTGATTGCCAAGTGTAAAGGAAATTATTTTACGGCGAAATTAGGGTGTCACTGGTACTGCGAACCCGGTGATAGCTAATAAACAAAAATTGACGAAAAAGCCGAAAAATACAGTAAGTAAAGGATTAGGGTAAATCGGCGTTCTTTACACTAGATAATAGTTAAAGGTGTAGGTACCTATAATAATATTTAGATAAGGCTGAACACAGCATATCCTACTGACCCATACTAACCCCATATCGAAAAAGTCTTACTTAAACCGTTTGTTGTATTTGTAAATCTACTATTCAAACTAGCTGAAAAGACGAAGGAAAGAAAGAAGTTGAAGTGACAAATTCACATGAAGTAAAAAGTTAGTTTGTTCTATTGTTCTGGATAGGAACACAAACCAACAGAGAGTACAGATTACAGAGACATTGTCTCTGAAACCAATAATCCATTGAAGTTCAAGATAAAGACTAGGTCAGTAGTTCACGATCTTTGACAAGGGAAAAGGGAGTTCACGATACACCTACACAGTGTATCGTCTTTGTTTATATAGTATAAAGACAATGGTATCGTGGACTAGTTCATCAACTTTATGTTTTCAGCCCAATTGAACGATCTTTTGGTAAACAGGGTCTTGTAGAAAATGTACCAAATTCAGTACAATTGTTTTAAAACGGCAAAATACTTACCGTTGCCCATACCACATCGAAGGGCTTCAGACTTGCGCGCGTATCACATTGTTGACAAAAATGTCTAATATTACACTTCACGCATGGCCCTTCGCTCGCTGCGAAAGTGCAACCAACAAAAACTAACCCAAGGAAAAATTAAAAAAAAAACATGTCTTGCCACTGGAATCGATTTCGAGCCGCCGCATCGCCAGAGAGGAAAAAAACGTAAAAGCTCTTTGATATCGCAGGCACGGTATTCTACCACTGAGCCGCGAGTACGAGACCAGGAGTTCTTATTAGCTGACGAAGACGAAGCTGAACAAAACAGGCGTCAAGTAATTCCCTATGGGAATAATTTATATAAATTTTTAATTTACAAAACTCTTTGCTAGAATTGTATTTGCTCCAGATACCGTTTTTATGCAACTATGTCCTGTCAATTAGGCTTTGGGTGCAAGTAGTACTACAACACACACAAACAAAATCAAACAGGAAGCATGGTAAGAAATCCAAAAACGGTTATGCTTTTTTGATTTTATTTGAAATTAATACCACGGCACATTTAATACCTTGTTTGAACGGCATTTCGATGTTGCCAAATGGTAAATCTAGTTTCACCATAAACGTTTTCACCCAGTATTCA
Organism: Pissodes strobi; assembly: GCA_016904865.1. Lineage (NCBI taxonomy): Eukaryota > Metazoa > Arthropoda > Insecta > Coleoptera > Curculionidae > Pissodes > Pissodes strobi. The sequence goes on from MU182846.1 coordinate 225,178, forward strand.
AATATACGACTTCGTCGTTTAATCACTTCGTCGTGTAAAAAAATTCACTGGTGAACATTTCCACCACATTTCAAGAATTGGGCCCCAGATGCAATTCGCTGGACCCTAAAGATAGCGTGTTTGTCAACAATGTAATGCGCGTGCAAATCTGAAGCCCTATGATGAAGTACGGGAAACGTGTACTGGCAAAATTGGTCCATCACGACCTGGGTCCCCCTTAATATTTATCTATGACCTGGGTTCTGGTCTGGCACTCTTACGGAGGGCTACCCTATAGCCCTCCGTAGGCACTCTTTCGAGCTGTAAATATTAAAAAGAGAGAAGAGGTTAGAAGAAGCAAACTAGCTCTAACCTGCGTAATCCTAGTTGTTTAGGTTAATTTTAATTTTATGATATGCCATTGTATCAGTGTTGCCAATTAGCGTGTAATTACACGCTTTGTGTGCGTTTTGATTGCCTTGTGTGCATTTTTCGAACACTATCAAAAAGCGTGTATTTTGTGTGTAATTTCACAAAAAGCGTATACTTTGCGTGTAATTTTGTAATTTGAAAAACCTTTTTGTTTTTTTACGGCTTTCCAAGCCAAAGCCACGCCCACTTCTTTACCGAAATACTATTGCCATCTATTGTAATAAAAAATAAATAGGACTAGACGTTCTTTCCTGTTGATTTTACAGTGGCTTTATACAGGACAGTGACGACAATAGATCAGGACCGCCATTTTGGAGCAAATTTTCTTAAAGCTTATATGGAAGTTTCGCGTTTTTTGCATTTTCTTAGCAAGAAGCTAACAAAATAAAGCGACTGAAGTATTATAATGGTAGGAATATGTTAACCGGACCCTTACCTAACAAAACTTTAATAATTTTCACGAAATTAACTAGCAAAATAATTGAAAGTATTATACTAGCATTTGAAAATCCCGCATGTATAAGCGGCAAGGAACATGTTTCCGACTCTTTTTGAGCGTAGTACAGAAAGGGACAGAAACTCAACCGAAACTAGACACTTATCAGCTGAATGGACAATGTAAGTGGGGTTATGATGACTCAAGATTGTGACAGATTGGTACGTAAATATATATAAATATTTGTTTTTTTATTAATAATAACGTTTTAATGTGATAATCAGAATGGTCGTCTGTGTTCACGGCATGAAATTTTAGTAATTTCTCCATGATTTGTGGTATCTGTCAGCAAGGTGATGTTATAAATAGTAAATGTAATTTTTAGGTCCATATTTGAATTAGGAACCTTCCCAAAAAAATGTTTTGAAAGGAACAATATATAATATGAAGCTGCGAAGCAGGTATTCAGTTTATACAGCAGTTGATGCAAGAAAGGGCACTTTTCTTTAGAGCAAATAGGTATATGGACAAGCAAAGCATAATATTTAAACAAGATGACATGATGTATACTTCCGTCATTGTCTAAACAATGCTTCCGTCTTCCATCACATGGAATTCTAAATTTTCAACAGAATTGATCAGTTTAAAAATAAAGCTGCTGCCATAAAATCATGTCTAGATTAAGACTTGTTCATGTTAAAAACATCTTATTTATTTATAATCAACACAAAGAATATAAAAGCTTATTTCAATTTTCAGCTTTGACCAGAGAGAAAAAATCAGATTTAATAAGGATGCTATCAAAAAATGGATCCTGAATAATGAAAAATTCATTAATTTTTATGGATGTTGACTACGAACAGAAGTTCATTTCATGTAGTGTTAGGAAATAAAGTAGGTACACTATTTGACAAACCTGTATTTGATCTAAAATAAATATATTAATTTTACTCAACGTTGTTTGATTAACTTACTTCGATCTCTTCTTTCTTGTCGATAAAGCTTTAAGCTAAACGGCAACAATAAAAAAAATCTTAAATAAAATATGCATATATTACCTAATATATTTAAAACAATACAAAACAGGAATACACCTCCGGTTATTAACAAAAGCTAAATAAAGAACCTTAAACATGGAAAAAACTGTAGTTTCTCGAATTGAAATTTTTAATACAAATAGTTTTTTTTTAACGATTTACTAGCATATTTTTGCACTACTTTACTTTTTCTCTTGTTAACTAATTTTTTTAAATACTACATATCTACTAATTATTTTTTGACTCATATTATGACAAGGTTCTGTGATAACTGTACTATCAATTTTCCATTTCTACCAAAAAAATAAATCATGCGTTCATGGTAAAAAATCCAATCCATTCTTGACTCCTCAGTTTGCTCTGAAAAAAGCCTCGATATGGAATCTGATGAGATTTGAAGGCAAATTCACGCTTTGTAGAAGCCTTTCTTTCCACGTTGGTTTTGGAAATGGAAAATATGGTTGGGATAGCATTTGGCTTTAACTTCTTATCTCATCTTTTTTCCTCCCACATGCCTGGTGCAAAATGAACCTGCAAGAAAAGATAATCCCTTACTACATTGTAATGTACACATCACTTAATTATGCAAATTGAGGCATGACATTTGACGAACATGTTACTTAGACTGTGTTGTACGATGCTGGCTAAGCTCGAGTCAGCTAAACCAAGACTGGTGGTTGAAGAATCCCATTTAAAATACATTGCAGATAAATGATCTAATTTGACAGCAATGTATTAAGGAGTTCAACCACCAGTCGTAGTTCAAATAAGCTGAGTTTAAGCAAGCCTCTATTTTACAACCAGGCCCTACTAACTACATAACAGTAACTACGTATATGATGTTAAACATGGAATGTTATAAATGTTAAAGTATTTTTTGTACTTCCAGGACTAAAATGGTTGATTTAATCCTAAGGGACTGAAGTACATTTGGACTGTGATCGTGATCACAAAGTTATCGACACTGACAACTTGTTTACTTATACTGTAACTAAGTGTTTCAAAGTAGAACAATACAATATTCAACTGGTAAAGAAAAGCCTAATATAACATTTTATATCAAAAAAGGCATGCACCTGCAATCTACTACATTCTTATAAATACAAAGAGTAGAATATAACAACAGTCTTTGGTGTGACAAAAAATACTTGTGAAACAATCACCCTTCAACTTTACATGCCCACGATTTTCTTAAATCACTACATATAGGATAATAATGTATTGGTGGGCCTGTAGAAGGCCTGCAGGGCATGTAAAAGCCTACGTCTGACTAAATCTTATAGATAATCTACTTTAAAATACCACTTGTTTACCTACGAAAGCAGCAAAACTACGCTTTAAAACGTAATATAACTTTAATGTCTAATTGGATATACCGAAACTACACACACAGGTTTAATAGTCAGCAAAAAAGTCACTAGAAAAACGCATAAAATCGCTATAAATCACAAGAACTTATCCACAGTCACATATGAAAACAAACTAAATTTGCTCCAAAATGGCGCAGCCAATCAGCGCGTTGACGAAACATTGTCGTCACTGTCCTGTATAAAGCCACTGTAGTTGATTTACAAATTCAACGACATCTGTCGGGCTATGACCTACTATACGGCACTTCAGTTTGCAGTTTTAGTTATCCATCAAGGCTTTGCTTTTATCTATTTTCTATTAGACAGGTGTTAGGTTAGCACTGTCACCACCTAAACTTGATGAGCAAGGGACTCCTCATGGAATTTTGGTACTTTGTTCACTGTGTGCATGCATAGTATTATTTGTTGTTTGTTCGTTTTTGGTTTTACTTATTCCTTATCGTGCGGCTTAAATTAGTGTTATTTGTTATTTTATTTTTGTGTTTAATATCAAGAATTTGAGAACTAGATCCTTGTAACAATTTTTGGTAGCCTAAACATGAGTAATGAGTAACGAAAAAAGTAATAGATTATTTTTCCTTTGGAAATAGCGTAATAGAACGTACACGATTGTAATAGATCTATTACTATTGTAATAGGGGTGGCAACACTAGCCACCACGACTGTCACGTGGCAGTTGTGACAGCACAAAACCTCCCTTGTCAAAGCAAAATACAAACCGAAGTGTTAAGCTGCATTTACATTCAATTTGAAGTCCAAGTCAAAGTGCAATTCGCAAATATGTCATACATTGAACGAATTTTTAGGTTACGTAATTATACGTATGGAATGTTTTCTTTTGCTTGTTGTAAATTGCCAGATAATTACAAATCATTTTTAAGAACAGTTCCTCGTTGAAATCGTTTCTTTTTAATTACATTGCCTTCAAAAAAATAATTTTCATCAAAGTGGGGCCCTTCAAAGTCAATTTTACATGTGTCCGAATTGTTTGATACAAATGTTAATTTATTCCAACACAAAATTGAAATTTACCTAATCCATAGATAAATTAGACCTATCCTAAACAAAGCAACATTAAGAATATTAAGATAAACAAAAATAATCTAACCTATAAATTTATTTTCTGCTTGCGTTTGGCAAGCAGCTTGACAAAATTCAAAGTGCACTTCAAAGTCAACTTCGAATTTTGTCCAATGTAAATGCTACGTGCTGTCACCATATGACAAGCAGGCAAATTTCAGCTTGAATTTGACTTCAAATTGAATGTAAATGCGGCTTTACATCTGACAACGGACAGCGTGACACCACACGTCATCCTCTCACCTCTCTCTTGTGTCGCATTTTTATTGTTTGGTTGACAAACCCTGGACATGCGCGCGCATCACAAACACATTTCTGACAAACATGTCTTTACGGTCGAGGAAATTGCTGTCAGCGCGTCTTGTGGTGCAGTGGTTAAATTCTGTGCTTGTGAAGGGATGGCCCGCGTTCGCCTTTTTTTAAATATTTTTTAAGGATATGTTTGTTCCTTATTTTAAATTTGAGTTAGTTTTATTTGGTTACGCCCCGGAGCGAGCGAGGCGAGATGAGGGCATTGCATAAAGTGAAAAAATTTCGCGCGCAAGCCCAGGTTTCGTCCGCCGGAAGGACTTGTGTAGATGGTTAAGAGTAAAAAGTGCGAACCGAGCTTGTTGGTTGATCCGCTCGCTCCGGGAGCGATAGCAAACAAAACTAATCCAAACTAACCAAAGGCAATGCCCAAAATCAAGAAAAAACAACTGAAAAATATATGAATTAGCACGTACGCATGCGCGAAGGCTCAAAACTGCAGTAGGTAGACGGGAATGACTTAAATTAGGTGGTAGTGTGTAAAAAGTGTGTATTTGTGAAACTAAAAGCGTGTAAAAGCGTGCAATTTGAACAGCCCATCGTGTACTTTCACAAATTCAGATCGGCAACACTGTGTATAGTTTATATTAATTTATAAGTGTTCATATGAATAATAATTAAAAATTTAGTCAAATATGGCTTTTTTTATAAGAAAAGGTATTACATAATAGGGGTTTGTATAACATAAAATACTTATATACCTATGTATTATTATTACAGGAACATGTCAAGGTGTAACACCCTTAGTCCAAATCAAAAGGTTTCGAGGTAAAATTAACATTCAAAAACCCAAACCACCCCATTTTGAGAAAGCTAAATATTTAGCACTAACTAAACCATGGTTTTTATTTAAGAACAGTGAAAAGAATGAAAAGACTGTTATACAGTGTTCTAAATCAAACATACCACTATACAAAATGAAAGAGGAAGAAAACGTTTTTCAACAAATAATCGCCCAAGAACTAAATCGGTGGTTTACATCTTCAAAATTGATTGCTTTTTGTCATTGCAACCCCATATCGGCAGAGCAACAGTTTAATGCTTATGCTATGTTTAAGAAAGAAAAAATGCATTTCAAGCAATATGGAAAGGAGACAGTAGCATTGGCTGTAAAAGGAACTCCATATGAAACAATTCTAGATTTCTACATTTCACGTAATATGATAATTTTTAGTCCAGAGCCAGAAATTAAGAAGTTGTTAAAGATTTTAAAGAAATTTCCTGAGCTGGTTTTATTAGGTAAGTTGGGTAAGCTTCTTATAATTATGTTTTAGGTATGACAAAGATTGACCATTTTGGTCAGTACCTAATATTGGTGATTTGAACAAGGAACATACAAAAGTATTTTAATATGTCAAATTATTAAAACTATTACGTAGATAAGTTGGTATTATTAGTTGCATTTAATGAAGTGAAGTTAATTTATAAATTCACTGTTATCTGCTGTTGTATATTAGGATTAGGCTGTTAGGTAGTAGAAGCATTGAGGTGAGCATGAAGTTATTGGCTCTGTAATGCATGACAATTAGAATTAAAGTGTAACTTTGCAAATTAAATACAATAAAATTGGTGTAAATGGGTCCGGTGACACATAGATATCTCCGGTTTAGCAAAAAACAAAAGTTGTACTAGAGAGGGAGTGTCTTATAAGAGTAGTTTAGGCCAAAAAAAAATTGGATAAATCACATTTCAGCTGAAAAAAAGACTCCAAAGTTTGAGATTTGACACAAATTTGTAGCACCACTTCACAAAAGCAATAGAACTATTGGCAATGCACATATGAAAGTCAATTTATAGGTGAAAATATTAGCTAAGAGATATTTGCAAAGAACGAGAGAACTCTGCTTTGCTCCGGCTCTAACTGAAAGCGAAGGATAGCTCCATTAAATATAATATTACCTTTTAGATATCCTCCTTGTTACTGTCATTTGTCAGAAAAGCCAAAGGGTCCATTTTTTAGGAGACAGTGTTGCCAGATTTAAGTATTCCTAAAACATTCGCGGTAGTTTTGTGTTATCTTCTAAAAAGTTAGTAAACTTCATTAGTAAAAATGGTGAACAATTTTTTTTTTATTCAAGTGAATGAATGCACATGCAGCTCATTTTATTAAGGTAATAGGTACACTATGTGCTTTATGTATGTATTCATCAAATATTTCAGTTCAGGCATTGCCATTGCCTTCTGCAAAACTAAAAAGAAGTAATCCAAACTAATGAAACATTAAGCAAAGAAGTGAATTATTTTTTTCAACAGATTTTTGGTCTGCTTGCTTCTGGAGCGAGCGAAGTGCCATGCACGAAATAAATAGTACTTTGTACAATTTGTCTAAACATTGAGCCACATTACATGTTCTTTTAAACTTAAACAGTCTTGTAAGTTATTTTCTCATAGATTCCGTAAGTAATAACTTTGTGTTACTCCTAATAGGAAAGTGCACATCTGCCTGCGTTATTTTTATTTTTCATCTGGGCAAGTAGGTATAGTGAATTATTTTTTTCAACAGATTTTTGGTCTGTTTGCTTCTGGAGCAAGCGAAGGGCCATGCACGAAATAGTATTTTGTACAATTCGTCTAAACATTGAGCCACATTATATGTTCTTTTAAACTGAAACAGTCTTGTAATCAGTTATCTTCTCATAGATTCCGCAAGTAATCACTTTGTGTTACTCCTAATAAGAAAGTGCACATCTGCCTGTGTTATTTTAATTTTTCATCTGGGCAAGTATAGTGTAAGCTGGTGGTTCTATGCCAATTTAAGATATAAACTTAAACTTTGGAGGCTTCTTTTTGCCTGAAATGTGCATCCAATATTTTTTTTTTGCTTAAACTACTCTATAAGACACTTCCTTTCTAGTGCAATTTTTGCAAAATTGATGATACCTATATTCTCATTACCATACCTGGTATAAATGTTTGTTGTTATAAACATTAATAAGCTTGTCTGATTAGTATTTTCTCAAAGATTGTTAAAAAGGCAATAAAAAAAGTAAGTTTGAGTCAGATCTTGATCTGTAGGACATTATTCATTCTAAATTATTTAGATATGGCATTGTGGGTTGGTGTGTTTGTATAATAGTGCTTTAAAGTAATGAAATGTGGGACAGATTATATATAAAAAAGATAAATGTTATCCAACACATCAAATGTATATTTAATATCTTGCAGACATTGCTGTTAGGGCCTCTAGGATATATGGTTTTGGTCTTATCGTAAGAAACATGAGATCTTTTACTGACCTTCTCTTGTATAGGGTTGCTCTTTATAATTCTTGTTATCAGCATTTTGGAGTACCTACGCCTCGATAGTCTGGATTTTCTAGTATCAATTGCAAGAATTCATAATTGAATGTTGTATTATATCCTCAGTTATATTTACTATAAGTAGCAAGGAGTGTACAATCCGCAAGTATAAAGTTATGCCCTACGAATTTTCATTTGCATGGTATATGGTGTTAAATATTTTCAAAAAATATTGTTTTTATTTAATAACTTTTGAACAATAGAAGATAAATGATAATACATTTTAGGCCTAGCTTTGATTGAAAGTAACCTTAGATATGGTCTGCCCTTTTGGGGTAGTTGCAGTGGTTACCTATTTCAATTTGTCTTTATATTACAAAAAAAAGCGATCCGAATCATATACAATGTGGGGTTGAGGGATTCGTGCAGGCCTGTCTTTTTGAGAAGTGGAATTATGATACTACCTTGTCTGTTTATTCTGGAAAGTGTATGCTTGGTTTTTAGAAGTATAGACATCTGGTTGTGCAAGGAGAACATCTTACTCGACAATCACAAAATATTCCCTTACCAATACCCAGTAATAATCAAATAAAAAGATCATTTATTTACGATGCAAAGAAAATTTATAACCACTTACCCTTAAATTTGGGAAACTTACAAGATTTAAAGAAATTTCAAAGTACATGTAAAAAACTTTTAGTTAGCAAAGCATATTATAATATTGAGGAATATTTCAGTGATCATCTTATATTGAGTTAATATTGTATTACCTTGTAATGTGGTGTGGAGTCTTGTTAGGCTAAGTATTGAGCATTGCTATGTTATTGTGAATACTTCTATTATTTTCGAATGCTTATATGTACATACAGATATTTTATAGGATTTTAGATTTTATATTTATGTATTTTTTTGACTCAGTCTTAACCAAATATTTACTTCTTTTTATTTCTTTTTTTACTGCTTTGTCAATAAGATTTGTTGGATCTTTCGATAATAAAGCATGTTTGAATTTGAATTTGAATATGACCTAGTAGCAGTAAAAAAAAGTGTGTGCTTAAAATCGCATGACAGAAGTGAAAACTTCAGCAGAGCAATATTAAAAACTATATAAAATTAAAAACAGTTCACATGCAGTAGAAGTGAAACCTTCATAAAACTAAACCAAGCAGACACCCATCCAACTACCTACTAACCACCTACGGGTATTATTTTTTACTCTTGGCAAACATGTCAAAGTCAAAATGCTTTATTGTACAAAGAATGAATTCTTATTGACAAAGCTCAAATAGCTAAAAGATAAAGTATATAAATATAAAAAATTTAAAACTAAAACACATCAACACTAAACATATAAAAGGCAATCGAACATATGCAAGCTAAAATCGATCTTCAAGGAACTCATTCACGTCATAATGGACTCTCGCAATAAGCAGTTTTTTCACTTCTCGCTTAAAGTTGGTTCTATTAAATATTTGCCTTATATTTTGAACAAGATGTTTAAATAATTGGCGGCTACCATAGATTAGAGAATTTCTCACTCTAGGAGTTGAGGGAATTGGGAGTTTAATATAAAAAGACTGGCGAGTATTATACGCAGCATCCGGGTTCCGAATGTCGCATCTAAACTTTTTATGAAGAAGACATAGTCTCCAATATATAAAGTGAAGGCAAAGTTAAAAAATTTTCCTTCGAAAATAAGGGTTTGCAAGAATCTCTCTCACACCACAAACATAACGCAGGGCTCGCTTTTGCAAAACAAAGACGCTCTGAAATAGGTATCCAGCACATGCTCCCCAAAAACAAACTTCGTACCCCAGATGAGACTCAATCAATCCAAATACAAGTTTCTTACCATGCTGTAATCCATCTCCTGAGCAATCACATGCAGTGCATAACAATTTGACGATAATTTATAAATAAATAAATAAATAAATAAATAATTTCTTTATTGCCAACAAAATCCTTCAAGAGATACAGCAACGTCAACAGACCAGAAGAGAAAAACAAAACTGTATCAACATACATAGTAAAGCGGAATATACACTGACTTAAAATTCACAAAGTTACAGTTAATACAGTAAGAGAGCGGAGTATACATATACCGACCAAAAGCTCAAACAGTTACAACATATACACCAACACAATTACATACAATCAAACATGTTAAAATATGGAGCTAACATTAAGATCTGAAACTAAAATCGTAATAACACTTTCTTAAGAGAAAGTCCTTAAGTAAACTTTTAAATTTATTGATGTCTCCTTCATCCCGCATCTCCCGAGGGAGAAGACCAAATATCTTGATGGCCATATAAGCAGGGCCCTTTTGAAAGAAAGATGTGCTGTGAGTAGGAACGCTAAGATCACTTCTACCCCTAGTAACAATTTCCATGTCTTCACTATAGTGGTGATGATTGGACATAAATAGATGTCGATGTTTTTTGACAAACATCGCTAATTTCATAAAAAATAATGATGGCACTGTTAGGATCCCCAACTCCGCAAAAAGAGACCTACAAGAAGCCCTGGGGTGCAGTTTCAGCATTGTTCTTATTATTCGCTTTTGGGTTCTGAACACCGCAATTGCACTTGTTGACGAGCCCCAGAACATTACGCTGTAGCCTATGATGGACTGTGCTCCTGCAAAATAAATCTGACGGAGACCCTCCACAGTTAAAACATCTCGCAGTCTACGCATCACTGCACAGAGACTACTCAACCTGGACTGCAAATGACGAGTATGCTGAGTCCAGTCTAAAGTTGGGTCCAGGTAGACACCTAGAAATTTGACATCTGTAATGGATGGAATTGACTTGCCACCTACCTTCACATATAGGGATTCTGTATCCAACACTAAGTTGCTCTTGCTAAAGACCATTAGGCCTGTTTTATCTTGGTTTAATCTAAGATTATTTTCTTTGCACCATTGCCTCATCATCTCCACGGCCTCAGTGCAATGTGGAGATAAGTTTGCAAAGTTCATATCACTTGATATTATGGTTGTATCGTCTGCGTATTGGCATACTTAGCCTTCAATCTGTTGATGTGTGACTCAAATTTTAAACCATCGTCAATGTAAATTCCCAGAAATTTTGTACTTTGTAAATTATTTACAACATTTTGTTCAATATACACATTGTCTAACTCACACTGAAAATACATTACGCCAGTTTTTCCACATTAAAACATAACTCATTTGCACATCATCATTCCTTAATCTTAACCAAATCATCATTTACAAACTCATTCAGGGCATTAGGTAACCGGTTGCTCCAGAGTATTGTTGCATCGTCCGCAAAAAGAGAAAATATATCAAAAACAGAATCGGTCCCAGCACTGAGCCCTGTGGAACACCGCTGTTCACCATTTGTTGTTCTGACACGCTATCATTAAAGATGACTGATTGAAGCCTCCCCCCAAATGCGATCGAAACCAGGTCCCCTAAACCCATAAGACGGCAGCTTCTGCAGCAAAATTTCGTGATTCACGCAATCGAAAGCTTTTGACACGTTACAAAAAATTGCCGCAGATGCATCGCCCTCATTAAGAGTCAGGTAAAGCATCTCCGGAAAAGCGAATATAGCGTCATTAGTTCCCTTGTCAGCTTGGAAGCCAAATTGCTCTGAGCTCAAGAGACCGTGTCTTTCCAGAAATGCGACTCTTCTTTTCTTTGCGATTTTCTCAAAAACCTTTGACAATGCAGGCAGCAAGGCAATCGGCCTATAGTTCGTGGGGCCGTCCTCATTACCCCCTTTGTAGAGTGGCACAACATTTGCCACCTTCAAACAGCTCGGAAATGTACCCGACGCAAAAGAGTCATTTATTCAATGCGTTAGGACCTCTAACGCACCATCTGGAAGCCTTGCAAGTAACACAACTGAGATACCATGTGACAACTGTATACTGTGTTCTGTCTCGTTCTCTGCCAGGCTACATCCTATAGCGTTTCCTCGAATCTCAGCCGGCTAACGGCGCTAAAGAAGTTTTCACTTCAAAAACTGGCTAAATAGATTACTCGGTGGTGTGCATATGAATGTTATCATAGGGGTTTGTCAAGAAAAATGTAGTACGCCAGTGGTGAAAATACTTCTTAATTTTCCTCTTTATTTTAAACAAAATATCTCTTGCGTTTTCTTTGTACTGTGCGTTCAATTTATCTTGATAACATTTTGATTCGCTGTAACTTTTTTGTTTTTAAAGATATCAAGGTAAACAAAATTTTGGGTTGGTAGCCAAGTTTTTTTCGAAATTACATGTAAAACAAAACACTAACAATTTTCTGACATATAAGCCTATTTAATATTTTTTTAATGGAACACCCTGTATAATATTACATTTTTGGACTCTCTAGAAAAATCTAAACACATTCCGTGGATAATATGCTATACCTATCTTTAGCTGTTTACGAAATAACGACAGTTGAAAGTCGGGCATTTTGACAGGCTCTAAAATCTAAACTGCACGAGATCAAAGAAATCGGTGCACATTCCTATCTTAGGTTTTCATAAGCTTTCTGATCCATTGGCTGCATCAGTCTTTGGGAGTGGGTTTTTGCTTTTTGTTATCTCGGATTGGATCGTCGAATCTTCCTACCTACCCACTGATTTTTTTTTTTTTGGTTGCAGCCATTTATATTAATTTTGAGATCTGTTTCAAAACAGTTATTGCTTTTTCAAGAAAAATAGCTTTTCCCTTAATAGCTAATCATTATCTTCAAGTAAGTTCACGTTTAGCCGTAACATATACAATGCGATCATATCCATCATTTCAATATTTGAGAACAAATTGTGGTACGGCATTTTGCGGTAAGAAATTCCAGAGAACAATAAAATAATCTAAAAAGAAAAATTTGGAGATGATTAGAGTCACAACTATTGATAATTATATAGACTAGAGTACTAATAAATATTTAATCAACGTTTATTGCACCTATAACCTCACATAGTTTGCATGTTTACAAAATTTTGTCTGCTACATTTTTGCAATTATTATTTCTCGTATTTGTGTTTCTGATTGGCTCTGTAGTGTTTTAGTAGCTAGATAAAGTGATCTGTGCCGATAATAACCAGTTATTTTCCTGAAATATACCGTAATATTCGCGCAAAACTTGAAAGTGTGAACAGCACACACCTAATCAAAAAAATGTCCGCATGTTCATGCTTTAAAGGCGCTGTAGTGTTTTAATAGCAAGATAAAGTGATCTGTGCCGATAATAACCAGTTATTTTCGTGAAATATACCGTAGAATTCGCGCAAAACTTGAAAGTGTAAACAGCACACACCTAACCCAAAAATGTCCGCATGTTCATGCTTTAAATGCTGCACAACTTGCTTTTTTAAGGATGTGTCGAAAATCAAAGATATTAAGGAATTGTTTGGTGGGCCATGTGACCTATCCAAAAGAATATTTTGTAGAAACTGCTCTGGAATATCTTCAAGCGAAATAAGAGCTTTTACTTCCCAATCAAGGGTGTTGTCTTATTACTGTGGCGACTGCTTGGGAACTATTCGTAAAGCAATTCCCAACTTACCAAAAATCCTTGATGAAATTCCTAATCTTGAAAAGCAGGTTATTGATATCCGGGGCCAACTTAAAGAGGTCAAAGGCTCTATAGCAGCAACAACAAAAAGCTATGCAGATGTTTTACAAATTCAAAAAGATGCCGCAGAGTTGAAAGGAAACATAGTCAAGCTGGAGGATAAAGTAGAGAGCATTAAAATGAAAAAACCATCTACATTGTCGCACAATGAAACTATGGAGCCTACATTTGAAGAGATGATGGAGAGAGAAAAACGTGCCACAAACATGTTGCTGTTTGGACTGAAGGAATCCGATAAACCAAACAAGGAAGACCGAAATAAAAGTGAGAACATTATAGTAAAGGATGTTTTAAAACAAATAAATGTAGAGATATCAGACTCAGAATTTAAAATACATCATCTTGGAAAACATGACCCTGAGAAGGTGAGACCTATAAAAGTTATCTTCTCAATCAAAACCCTAGCTATAGGGGCATTGAGGAAAAAAACACAAACTGGATAACACTAGCGGAATGTACATAAAAAGTGACCAAACCCACCTACAGAGGAAGTTTTTGGCTAGTCTGGTAGCTGAACTTAAAAGAAGAAACGAACAGGGGGAAACAGATATAAAGATCAGGTATATAAACTCAATACCGAAAATCATCAAAGTCAAAGAATAACAGCAAAAAACTAAAATCATCTTTAATTGAAGTCTCCCTATGGTATAGTAATCTGTGCTCTATGACAAACAAGCTCGACGAACTGAAGGTAAGCATCCAAAATACCAATGCAACAACATCAACATTATTGATAAAGACACCCAGTTTCATGGTGTTTTTAATAGATTAAGCCAAGCTGATACTAGACCTACACTTCCTGTTGAATCTTACTCAGTAACAGAAATTAACACAATAATTTTTACCCCCGGAAAAGTTAAAAACGCAATAAACTCATTTAAGCTTCATGCCAGCTCCGGACTTGATCTTATACCACCTGTATTTCTCAAGAAATGCTCACAATTACTTAAAGACCTCCTAGCAACTCTTCTAAATAAAATCATTGATACTGGGGAGTTTCCAGAACCATGGAAGAAAGCTGTGGTTACACCTATTTATAAGAAGGGAAACAAGCAATTGGTTGAAAACTACAGACCGATTAGTCTGACTAGCTCCCTGTGTAAATGTATGGAAAAGATAATCGCAAAGGAACTAACAAGCTTTTTCTGGATGCTGAAGTGGTGCCACCTCAACAACATGGTTTCCTTCCAAAGAAATCCACATTTACAAACTTATTATCCAGACTAAATGAATGGACGCAGGCCGATGATGACAACAAGCCAGTGGACATTATCTATCTTGACTTTGAAAAAGCCTTTGATAAGATATCAATTGAATGTCTTCTGTACAAGCTGGAACATTTTGGAGTTAGAGGCAAGCTGCTGCAGCTACTTGAGGAGTTTCTCTCCAGACGTACTTTCCAAGTCAGGGTGGGTTGAGTACTGTCCGATGGGTATTCTGTGGATAGTGGAGTGCCACAGGGTTCTGTGTCAGGACCCCTACTTTTCCTGGCATAATTGTGTGACCTGTACCAAAAGCTAAGGACTTCCTGCACCTCATTTGCAGATGACACGAGCCTATACTGCAATCCATTGCTACAGCATGCCGATCTCCAGGAGGACTTGAGCACTATCAAGGAATGGACATTGAATTGAAAAATGCCATTGAATGACTTAAAATGTACAATTTTGCATGTTGGCCGAAATAATCCCAAACTTGGTTACCTACTACAAAATACATCAGTCATGAAAGTCACAAAACAAAAAGATTTGGGAATAACAATAACATCTGATTTAAAATGGGAACTACACATTACAGAAATTACAAAAAAAGCGAATACCCTTATATACCTCATACAGAAGTCGTTCAAGGATCTATCCAAGGAAATGGTCTTAGAGCTCTACAAGACATATGTAAGACCAAAACTTGAGTATGCTCACTGCATTTGGAATCCCTATTATGTGAAGGACATTGAACTGCTCGAAAAAGTACAGAGACAAAAATCCCCCTTGAACTAAAAAACCTCCATTACGAGGATAGACTAAAACAAATAAAGCTTACCACACTAAAAGAGAGGAGGCTAAGGGGCGATCTCATAGAAACCTATAAAATACTCAGTGGACACTATGCAAGCAACATTAACTTTTTCCTTTCAACAAATAATACCAATACCAGAGGACACAATAAAAAATTAAGCAAGGAAAGATGTAATAAGCTGCTGCGAAGAAATTTCTTAACCAACCGGGTGGTGTATCACTGGAACCGACTTAGTAGTGACACAATTAATGCAGTAACCACAAACCAATTTAAAAACTTTCTAGATAGAGAGATGGCCACCTGGCGCAGTGTGGACATTTTTGTACATTATTCATCATAGCCTTGAAATATCGAATCCTATTATGTGCTTTGTGTGATACAGCAAACTGTGAAAGACTCTGCCGTCTCATCGGATTTATCCGCCTACGGCTGAAGCTATAATAATAATAATAATAATAATAATAACGTTATCGCAAAAAACTGTAATAATAGTAAGTACCTACATTTTTATTAGTTTCAAGCTGGATCGCCGGCTGAATTCAAAATGTAAATTTATTGATGATAGCGCATCTAATTTATTTTTTTTTCGTGACAACACGCTTTCATTGAAAATTGTTTACTTGAGCCACCGAATATTAACAGTAGACTAGAAGGTTCACTCTAAGCCCCGCCCCCAATATTGCCCTCCTTGCCCCGTCACGAAACTGTTGAGGCCTCGTGCCACGTTTCATCCGGTGTGGTGTAAAGTCTGACGTCGCGCCTTCGTACGCGCTACATTAAAAGTGCCGACTGAGAGTGGACCTTCTAGTCTCTTGTTAATGTTCGGTCCGTCAGCGACACGCAATACGTATACTATTTTTAAAGCCAATAAACTGCGAGATACAAAATGTCATGGGAGATATTCTGAGTCCTCTACGTTTTATTGCAAACATCAATATGCTGCCTTATTCAGTCACATCAAAAACCCTTCTGTACCAAATTGCATAAAATAGATTTAAAAACGAGAAATAATTCGTACAAATAATCTTTGAAGGCGCGTAACTTTCGAAGGCAGCAAATTTACTTTAAGGTAAATTGACCTATTTTGACCCAAAGAAGCTACTGTTAAAGTATATATCATTCATGAATAGCGCGGCACCAGTATTACATAAATGCGTTTTCTCTGAAGTGGTCACTTCTAGCGACATCAACAAGGTATACCTGTTTTTAGTGAAAAAGGTAAACACATATAAGGTAGGGCTTTTTAAAGGCATACTAAGTACCATAAATTACCTCTTTTTAAACTACAGGAAAATTGTGGTCAGATTTGAATTTCCCATCCGACAAAAAGCCAAAATGTTAAGAAAATTAAAAGCAAACATTTTACGTTGATACCCTATATAGCGGTTACTATAATTTTTTTTACTAAGGTACTATTTTAATCCAAACAACGCATTACAACCTATAAATGTTTACCTTTTTATTTGTTTCAGCTGGCATTTATGAAAATAGGCTTGTAAGCAAAGATGATTTAGTGTACTACAGCACCATTCCCAACTTACAAGCCGCTCAAGCCGGTTTCGTTCATACATTGAATAGTGTAGGATCTCAGCTAGTTAGTAATTTAAATAGTCATCAAACAACTCTAACCTCACATTTAGATCAAAGGATAAAACAGCTGGAAGAAAAATGATGTTGTACTGCTTGTTTGGTAATTAAGATGTAAGATTCGAATTTTTGTTTTCTTGTATTATACAATTTTCATAAATTAGATATGACAATTGCTTTTCATTTAACTGAAATTTCAATATATGCAAAACCCATATTCCCATATATGCAAAAACTGAGCAAAAACCCTATGCTTTTTAACGAACTTTAAATTTGGGTATTAATAAGGATAATGCAAAATCTAAATTTTTAATTGCAACAGAAAAATATAGATATTCTCCCAAATTTATCTCCACTGATGCCTTTAAATATGACAATAGAGTAGGTTTTGATGTTTATATTCCAGTATTCTTCAAGATTACCAGGTGAATTGTGTATATCGACAGCCGAAATGTTAGCCATCAGAGAGGAAGTAAATATAGCCATTAATAAACATGTTCTCTGACTCGTTAAGCGCAATAAATAAACTTAAAAATATACCCTTCACTGCATCCTTAAACCACATAACAGGATCTACCAGACGGTTAATCATTGAAAACAGTAGTAACAACACGGAGTTTTTACTGGCCTTGATTCCGAGACATTCGGGAATAAGTGGAAATGAGACTCTTGACACCCTGACAAATGTCGGACGAAACCTTAATATCCCAATGAAAATTGATGGCAAAGAAATTGCCAACAAACTTCAGATAGATATGTATAGGAAATTCAGGAAACATTGGAAAGAGGCTTTACAGGATAAGGGTAGATAGTATAGATTGATTCAAGAAAACTTTCTCACCAAAAAATGGTTTAATAATTGCCAGTACATAGATAAAAGACTTATGATGACAATCATTTAGAGGTTGTCAGTGATCTGACCCGTCAAGGCTTTCTTGCGGTTCTTAAAAGGTTTGTTGCTAGAAGAAGCAGACCCTTACACTTTTACTCTGATAACGGGACTAATTTTGTGGGCGCTAACTCAATCATCCAGGCATTTTTACGTTCCAACTTCAGAATTATCAGCGGAAGGAATTTCCTGGCATTTCATGCCTCCTCGAACTCCAAATTTTGGCATTAAATTTCACCTTAAACGTGTTATCGGTGGCGCTAGCCTTACTTACGACTCTTACGAGGATCTTAGCACGGTTATAACTCAAATAGGAGTGCTAAACTCTCGACCGTTATCTCCGTTGTCATCGGACCCGCAAGATACGACCCCCCTTTCTCCAGCTCATTTTCTGATTGGAAAATCACTCACATCTGTTCCTGAAGAAGATTATACCAATGTTGGTGAAACCCGCCTTCAGAAATTCTAAATTTACGGCAGATGGTTCAGCAGTTCTGGAATAGGTGGAACTACTCCTGATTCCGAATTACAGCTGCGAGTAAATTGGAGGAAGGAGTTTCCAAATTTGCTAAAGGTTGGCAGTTTAGTCTTTATTAAAGAGGACAATGTAACCGTTCGATTTGCAAATGTGCGGTAACCAAATTGTGAGTTTTGCCGGTGCCTTCGATAGCTAACGAGCCTGGAACTGGCGTGCGTGACGTCAAAGCAACGGACGAAATGCACCCAGCCGTAATACAGCGATTGATAAGAGAAATACTTTCACAGATACGAAAAAATTTCTTTGAACAACATTGTTTACAATTAACTTTACTACCGCACGGGGCCACAATGGGTCTGTCCATGTTTAAACGTTTGGATTTGAGAATATGTTAAACATATTTCTCACTTTTTAGTTGTATACTTATATAATGAACTATATGTTATTATAATACACTGTTGGAACATTTTTATCTGGGATCTATCAAATCAATGCATAAGACTAAAAAAGATGGATCGGTGTATACTAAGTATGGTTTTTACTTGGTCTCTACAAAGAGTATTAGCACAAGTCCTTTAAACAATGTATTTATTTATTTATTTTTCAATGTTTGTAATAAAACATCGTATGAGATAAGTAAACATGTTGGCATTTGGTACAGAGAATTAAATACAAAAAAAAATTATCGACATTCTAAAAACTTTAAATAAACATGTAATACCCAATAAAAGCGACAATAAAACCAAATTTTTATATAGTAAATGAAAAAATATTCTCAGGTAAAAACTACAGGTAATGTCTTAAATTTGAGACAATTTTTGACATTATCTTCACTTGAATGTACTTTCTAATACATCATTTTTGCCTTTAGAATGGTTATTTAGAAGAATGATCGAAAATGTTGTTGATGCTTCGTTTCGATAGACTTAATACCGAACTTCCACAGTCACATTCAGGTTTTTCGGTTAAGTTGAAGCCTGAATGTTCTAATTTCCTCGGTCCTAATTCTATAAGGATTCGCTTATGAGATTTGAAACTTAAAAACTGTGCTTCGAATCTATCAGAAATAAGTAGTTAATTTAATAAATCGAGAACAAAGTTCAATAAAGTAAGCGACTATGAACGAAAATACGCAAAAATATGTACTCTACATTATAAGACATGATCTGAGGGCTTCCCTTAGTATAGCATCTAATAATAAACGAAACTGCGTTAACTAACCCCTAACAACCGACTTTTCCGGTTTAGTGTCTAATTAATAATTAAAATCAACAAGGCACCCCACACGAATCTTTAGAATTGGTTGCATGAATAAATAAAAAAAATAAAGATAAAAACTATAGTTCCCCATTGCATTGATTCTAACTCCGGTAATATAATAAATTCCAAGAAATTAGCGGTCTTATCATTAATCGTAACTAATGGCTGTAGAGAATAGTTGCCATTGAAAAAGGGTAATCGAAATCATTGTTTAAATTCTCCACTCATATCTAAATTGCCTCAAAAAGGTCAAATAAATCGAACTGCTAAATTACCGAAAATCGACCTTACACATCGTCGGAAACAAAATATAAACGATTAATTAGGCTGGTAGCAATGCCCCGTGAATGAACCATAACAGCTATTTCATTTAAATATTGAAGCCCAAGCTTGAATTAATCTCTTAATCAATTTGACGTCACACCGAATAATCAAGCCAATTAAATCAAGTCCGATATGAATGAAAACGGTTAATTTAATAATCGTTAAATAATTAACTACGCCACCCGAGTAGTTACTATCAACCGATATTAATCTCTGATTAGGATGACGTCATGCCGATTAATTAGGCTATTACGTCGAGTACGATAGGAACGAAAAGCTAAATAATACCAAAATGCAATTAAATAAGACCCGAGAAACGCAAAACATTGGCAATTTGTAACTTACCTCTTAGACTGAGGGCGAAACTACACGGCACATAAAAAAAACGCCAAGCACTACAATGGCTGCCTATGCCAGAGAAAAAACCAATTTCAAAACTCCTCGCTTGACGAGATTTTCCCATATGGCTAATACGGGAATAACTACGTTGTTTGTCGACCAAACTCCACCTGTAACTGCCTCGGCTTAAAACAAGTTTTAAAAATCGACTGCAGAACCAAAAGGCTTCTCTGGAAAAGGACCGTACCTTCAAAGCTGAACAAGGCGACCCTTTCGCGCTTCGACAGATCCCCACTCAGGAAATTTCACTGCGAGGCTTCTCAACGCTCCAATAAAACGGACCTCCTAGGTCACGCGGGACAGATATAAAATCGAATCCAATATCGGAATTAGATTTCGTATTTCGAACGGGAGCATGAATGGTACCGGGGCGTACCAAAAACATCACTTCTAGTTGGCGACCGAAACGGGATGTCACACGATAATGTGTCCCATTTGCTGTAAACTTTCCATAGAATTCAAAATCGACAGTACTTATATGACCCCAGAAGTCATCGTGGTGGACACGGGGCGATATTAAGTGAACATAGGCTCTTATGCGAAGTAACTATCCTCTTTAGTTTAGTATTCTTGGTCTGAGCTGAAAAATTGCTTGACAACTTGAGTCAAAGTCATTGACAAGGGAGGGAGTGGACGGGTAAAGCTCAGTTCATATAGCAACCAATCACGAAATACGAATCACGAACTTTAACGCTATTGGTCAGATTAGTTGCAGGAGAATTGACAGGTGCACAATTTAAGATTTTACGAATTCGTGAAATTTAAAATCTGCGGCGCGGAAAACTTGAGTTCATTTCAAGATTTCACGATATTCGTGAAAAATTTCGGCCGATTATTGGTTTTTAGGTTAGAATAATTTAGTTTTGATTTGTTTTCGTCATTTTTTCGTGTGTATGATGTTTTATTCTCCCTTATATATTTACCTATGATATGTGAAGAGTTTTAAGTAAATAAGATATTTTTTGTTTTTATAATTATTATAAGATAAGCTCTTTATGACAACCGGCAACGAAATATCTAAAAATAAAATATGAAAATACTAATGAACTACGGTTGATATTGACGCTCTACTGTACCAATAATACTAACGACTGGTGATAAAAGTTTTATCTTAAAATATACCTATATCTAAGTGTAAGAGACAACATCTCTGGTACTGAAATTGGCTATCGGGTGGTATTTTTTTTTTGTGTATGGAGAAATCTTTTCCACAAGGAAATCGAAGTCTTTGAAAGACATTTTATCGTAGTTCCTAAATATTTTCTCATCATTTACCCTCATTTTTTGCATGAAATTATGAGATGCTCCCTTAATATTTATCTATGGCTCCATGCGACCACCGTTGCTTAAAGATCTCACAGACACCAATAGACCTATTATTCTTTTTTTGTGGCATCTTAAGCAACAAGTAAACTCCTATTACACGTCTACGTCTATGTCGGCAATAAAATACATTCATATTAAAATTTTAATTATTAATTTTGAAAACACACAAAAAGGAAACATAACCCTCCTAACCTATCATCAAACATAAATGTCACAGTAAAAATTTGACTTGACATTTCCTAGAAACGTCTACGAATTTCGTGTTCGTATGTAATGGTTACTTTTCACGACTTTGTAAAAACAACGATTCGTGATTCGAAAGAAAGGCAGCCTGATGTATAGTCGTAATCATATTTTGAAATAATCTATATCTCAGCTCACGCAAAGAAAATAAATAATAAATATTAGCGTCAGCAAGACCTAGGTGTAGAATATATTTACCTGTGAAAAGTAATTCCAGGCTCCTTTCGGTCATTGCGACTTTTACAGCCATAAGAACAACAAAGCACTATATTGTTAGGGACAAATTGAATTATTTTGAGAGTTTTCACAACAAAAATCACCAAAATACACGGAGGTGCCGCTTTGAATGTCTGGCTCCTATTAATGGCGTCCGTTCGATTTTTGATCACACGTACTGCGCTCTGCCGTAAAGCGAGATTATCTGTCCACTCCCTTCCCTTGTCAAAGGTCAGAGGTCAGAGCCCTAAGCAAAAAACCAAAAGAGGAAGAAGAAGAACTTTATGTCAACAGAACGAAAAAGATGTTTTGACAGGAATCAAACCTTTTTAGTTTTTAAATAATTTCTGTATAAAAACTAATCCATTAGTATTTCGTGCTGTGTAAGAAAATGGCAGCAGAAATAAAACCAGCTACACAAACAAACGATAGATTTTGTACAACGAAAAAGCTTGTTCTACTCTCTAAGCTTGACGGATGCAATGATGAAATTAACGCCGCAGCCCTTATCCCTGGCGAAGATGGTGTCATCAGTGTTTCAGATGATAAGTAAGTTCAATAAACATTTATTTAAACTATATTATATTTAGTGATACCCAATAACATCAGTCACAGTGGCTGACCAGTTTTTAAGGGGTGGAATATGTCAAGCCTATAAATAGGTACTAATGATAAATTTAATTGACGTAAATTGTAAGTCCTAAATCAACCAATGATACATTGTTTTTGTGCAGTTGTGCCTCATTGTTTGGTACAGGGCTAGTGTATGCAAATAACAAAAATCACCAAAAAGATCCAAAAAGAAATACCTACCACTTATTTATTTAGTTGTATAGGCGACCCAAATTTTACAAAAATTGATATATGAATTTAATTTTACATAAATACAGATTATGTTAAAAGTAGAATAGAATAACATTGATCTTGACAGAATTATAAGCTGATAAAATACTCGATAAAATACAAACATAACATTCAGATTATCATCAATCAATCTTTTTTGGGATTGACCGAATGCTTTTCAGGATGTGCTTTGTCCTACATTATCTTGTCTAGCGATATGTCCTACCCACGTCCATTTCAAAGTGGCATGTTATGATAACATCCACTAGTTTAGTGTGCCTTCTCATTTCTTTGCTTTTTATATAATATCTCAAACTTATCTTCCCAGACAATTCTCTCTATTGCTCTTTGAATGCTGGTTTCTGTTCTGTTTTTATTGTCAATGTACATGCTTCCTATGTTATCACTGGAAGGATGCAGTTGTTGAACATTCATGATTTAAGGCTTAAGGGAATGTTCAAACTTTTAAGAATATCTCCTAATTTTCTAGTTGGGTTTGCCATTTAATAATTATAGAGCATTTCAAAAAATATTTATGTTTATGCCTCTTGATGGTTGGAATGAACATGTTATAGTTCGGATTTTATACATGATTAATAATTAAAGAGCACTGTCATTAATTGCTTGATTGATTGCCAAGATATTAATAATAATAGTAATAATAATAATAATGATAATAATAATTATACTTAAATTGTCCTTATTTATTTTGATGTGTATATACAGGGTGAGTCAACGATTGAATCAAGTAAGTTTGCCGTTTATAGGTAAATTATGTCAATAAAGTGTATTTTTTACTATAATATATGCTTACTAAGTGTGCACATTTTAAAATTATTTACAAATTCTACTTGATAAACTTCAAATATATAGTAAAAGTAAAAAGTAAAAATGTATTTATTGCACATTAAAATATACAAAAGGTGGAGATTACCGTTAACGTGTTTTCATAACCACCTAAACATAACACCGATCTACATACAAACAAACCAATACAGTAGCCTACAATTTTAACTGTGTGGCAGATACATAGTCCTTACACCTAGTCTTAAAATATCTGGGGCCCAGTACCTTTAAGTAGTCTGGCAAAATATTATACACATGAGCTGCAAGATAATAATAACAATTTTTAAAAAGTTGTGTTTTATGCTGGGGAATACACATTGCTGCTTTATTACGAATATTTACATTATGTGCATTTCCACGTCTTATCATACATTCGGAAAGATAAGAAGGAATGCCAGTGACTACAATTTTATGCGTCAAGCAGCTCATATGTACAAAGCGCCCTTGGGCCATGTTAAGTCCATAAACATCCACTATATGCTCGGTCACATGATCTCTACGGGAAAGTTTCTTTACATATCTAACACACGAATTCTGAATCTTTTGTATGCGGAATTTATTAAAGGCAGACAGGAATGGGCCGTACACTACATCCAAATATGCAGGTATGGAAAGGACCAGTGAGTTTGTCAAGGTTTTTTTAATTTCACAGTTAAATATGTTCTTATATTCATAAATTAACTTTAATGCATAAAATGATCTCCGACATACACTATTGATGTGGCTGTTAAAAGTTAAACATTTATCCATGTGGAGACCAAGGTTTTTTACTTCATCAGACCAAGCAATTTGTATGTTATTTAATATAATATTAAGGCCTGAAGTATTAATTTCACTTCTTGAAAAAAGGATTGCTTGTGTTTTGTTTGGATTTATAAAAAGCGAGTTATTTGTGGCCCATGCAGATATGCCATAGAGATCCAAATTTATGTCCCTCACAGCCTCCTGTAAATTTTCCAATGATGTTGGTAAGTAAATTTGAAGATCATCTGCATACAGATGGTATTTGCAATGCTTAATATTCTTTACAATATCTGCGATAAAAATAGTAAATAACAAGGGGCCGAGAATAGACCCCTGTGGGACCCCACTCACTACTTCCTTCCAATCCGAAATACCCACTTCGCCCCCACCAGTCAACCTTACCGCCTGCTGCCTGCCTCCAAGATAATCAGAAAACCAACCCCCCGCCTCAATACAGTAATGTCCGAGCTTAACAAGCAACAGATCGATGTTCAGGCAATCAAAAGCCTTCGTCATATCAATCAGGACAGCCGGACAACAATTACCTTCATCAAACGATTTGGCAATGTCACTTGTGATTTTCAGCAAAGCTGTTGCACAGCTAAAATTGGCTCTAAAACCTGATTGACATGAGGGAAGCAAGGATTTATCATTAATAAACTCAACCACCTGCCTCCTCACAATCTTTTCAAGAATCTTAGAAGCTGCAGGCAGAACACTAACCGGTCTCAGCTCACAAACAGAAGATGGGTTTGGTATCTTGGGTACAGGAGTTATGAGAGCCATCTTCCAGACATATGGAAATTTTCCATTCTGTAGGGAGTAATTAATTATATTAAGCAGTGGTTTAATAATATATGGAAGACACTGTTTTAACATTTTCACTGATATGCCATCAATTCCAATTGCACTACTTGTAATAACTCTTAAACATGAAATAACATCATCTTCTGACGCCAGAGACAAGGTAAATGGCTCCCACTCCTCCGTCGCCTGTGACAAAGAATCAAGAAGGGCCTGACCAACTGGGGCTTGAGGAATACTTGACAGAAAATTTTCATTTAATAGATTTGGTTCCTTTAAATTTTCTGGGATTTCATTAACAGTCTTAGTTGCAACATTCCAGCTACTAATTTTACGCCAAAAGTGTTTACTTTTATTCTGAGTATTGCATCTATTAATTTCGAAATTATAAAATGCTTTTTTTTCTTCCCTTATGGCAAAAGATACATAATTTTTTATGTCGCAATAATATTTTCTACTTGCTGGGGTTTTAAGTTTCAAAAAGTTCCGAAAAGCTTTATTTTTTTGATCAATTATTTTCCTCAAGTTATAAGTTAGCCAGCCCGGTCCAGAACTTCCTGCCCTACTCATGCCTAAAGGGCAATGTTTATTAAACAGCGAAAGTATGTTACAATTAAAAATATTCACCTTGGTATCAATATCACATTCACGGTAAAGACTATGCCAGTCTATCTTTTCTAAATCAGTCTTAAACTCTACTGTATTTACATTCTTAAAATTCCTAACCATAGTTTTAGTAGCGCATAAATTAGGTCGTTTACAATTTAAAAAACAAAAAACATATTCATGGTCACTCTTAAAAGGGCCACCAGGGGCAGTTCCAGAGCGATGTACCAGCTCAGGTTTATTTATTAAAATGAGATCAAAAAGGGAAACGCCACTGGGAGTAATCCTAGTTGGTTCCTTAATTAACTGAGTAACATTAAAAGTATCAATAATATCACCGATAAAATTAATCTCTGGATTTAGAGGTAAAGCACTTAATTGGTTTTGTTCATATTTGAGAGCTCGTTAAGTTTTTTAAAAAATTACCTGTTTATTTCATCAGAATCAAGTAAAATGCATTTACCAAAGGTTCGCCACCCTCTACAGAGACTTTGTGAGTTCAAAATGTTACTTTAGAATAGATAATTTATTTATTTATTTGTCAATTTAAAGGGATAAACCCAATCGTACAAAGTACTTACAAGTCACAATCAATAAAACTTAAAACTAAGAAAATAATAACAATACAATACAGTCGAGAACATGACTTATCAGAGACAAATTACATATTAAACATAATAAAATAATTGGAATAATTGTTGTAGCTCAAAACAATTATACATTAAAAAATAAAAAAACAACAAGCAAGTAAACATTTAAAAAAAACCAATACAAAAATCACATTGAATCACTCCAAATTTAAACAGTGCATACTACCGCAGCGAAGACTTAATACGACTAAAAGGAGTACCAAACACATCCACCTTGATTTCATTGGCATATGCCATAGCACGACTAATCGAATTAAACTGCCCATAAAGAGTGCGAAGATATTCCAAGGTGAATGTGTTCACAATCCTAAGGTTTCTTACAGGAACATTTATGTTTAACGATGCCAACAATTCAGAACAATCCACATAATTATTGAGTAGTTTGCACACAAAAAGCTGATCACTAATCTTGCGCCTATCACACAAGGACTGAAGATTTAACTAGCTCATCAGGGAAGGATAGTCAATGGATTCTGAGGGTATGCGCAGCCTGAAGCCAACATAGCGCAGGAATTTTTTCTGTATGCGTTCTAATGCATCTTTATGCACCGAAAAGTGTGGTGACCATACACAGGTGCTATTCTCCATGTGAGACCTCACCAAGGCAGTATACAGAGTCTTCAGAGCCCACAGATTATTGAAATCCCTCGTATGTCGCTTGACAAAACCCAACATTTTTAGCGCTCTATTACAGCATGTGGTGATATCTTCAGCAAATGACAACACTGTATCAAATACTACACCCAGGTCACGAATGCTCCCAACATTATCCAACAATACATCACCCAAATGATACACATTAATCTTAGGGAATATTCTTCTTGAGAACTGAATACATTTACACGTTTGAGCATTCAGCGTCATTTTGTTTTTATCACACCACTCCTCAAATCTCACAAGGTCATCCTGCATCTCCCTGCTCGCTCCATTTGAATCAAGAGACATATATTTTGAGATCATCTGCATAAAGCAAAAACTTACAATGTTGAAAGCATTCAGTTATATCATTAATGAAGAGATTGAACAAGAAAGGTGCAAGATGGCCCCCCTGAGGAACCCCCTCGAGGTAACAGCAATCACATCGGAGCGGTATGACTTGACCTTAAGAGTCTGTCTGCGGCCCACAAGATAAGAGTACAGCCAAACAATCAACGAGCCACCCACACCATACTCTGACAGCTTATCAATCAGCAGACCATGGTCAACTCTATCAAAGGGCTTGGAGAAATCAGTGTATACTGAGTCAACAGACACTCCACCCTCCAACGCCCTTGACAGAGCCCTCTCATATATTATTAGGTTTGTTGTTATTGAGCGACCACCAAAAAAGCCATGCTGCTCAGAAATAATGACATTATGAAAGACCTTTGTTAAAACGTCATTCACCAGTGACTCAAAGACTTTAGGGAACTGAGATGTCAAAGTGATAGGACGATAGCCTTCAATACCACTCCTATCCCCATTGTTCTTGAAGACGGGCCATACAAAAGAATACTTCCAGGTCACCGGAAATATCCCTGAAACCAACGATTTGTTAAATATAAGCCACAACGGCCTAGCCAATGCAAAAGCACAGCTTTTCAAGAATAGAGGAGGTATCCCATCAGGATCCGGTGACATATTCGTATCCAACTGAGACAACTTTCCATAAATATCCGAGATCTTCAGCATAATACTATTAACATGAACAACATTACGAAACTGGTAAGGAATACCCGGGGTGTCCGGCACTGATGCTGAAAAATCAAATGGCTCATATACCGAAGAGAAGTGCGCAGCAAATGCATTCGCAATGCTCTCACCATCGGTCAGTGTTCTCTCCCTATATCTCATTGTTGAAGGCAGCTCATTATCCTTAGTTTTGGAGTGAATGTACTTCCAAAAACTCTTGGGATCCTGCAAAACATTATCCTCAGTTCTAGCAATATACATTTTATAGCATTCATCAGCCTGACATTTACATAAAGACCTCAAATCCCGAAACCTATCATAATCAGACATACTAACAGATACCTTATACTTCTTGTGTGCAATTTTTTTCAGGAGAATATTGTTCTTAAGTTCGGTACTGAACCATATAGGGAATTTAAAACTATTTTTGATCTTAATCTTTGGCGTAAACATCTGAATGACGTCATTTATTACATTACACAAACAGTTAACATCACTGACAACATCCGAGATCAGAATACTATCCCAGTATATATCTAACAATAGAATATTTATTTCATTAAAATTACATTTCTTATAATCATAAATTTCATCCTCAAAAACTAAAACATCATATTTTATTTTAATCAATAACGCTGGATGATGCATATCACATTTTATTAAAGCCTCATCTGCACATAGCACTTTGTCACACTGGTCATTGGTAAAAACTAAGTTTAAAAAAACACCATTTGCATTTGGGACCTCATTAATTTGGGCAAGGTTCAGGTACGGGAAGGTTTCGACAATAGATTCAGCTGACGAAGAATAACCGGACGTCATAGTACCTAGTGAGTCATTAGACCAACCAAATTTTGGCAGGTTATAATCGCCTGCAATGAACATACCATAGTCTTGTGCTGCACGCTCAACAGCTTCACAATGTAAATTGTAAGGTTGTGCATTGGATGCAGGTGGTATATAAACACAGCAGAGCAGTTTATTCAGACCATTGGAATCAACCGCAACCCACACCTCTTCAGAGAGGTCATCTGACAGGTTAACCATTCTAGAGTGCAAGTGAGAACGTACAGCAATCAGCACACCCCCATTTCTCGATTTACCAGTAACACTTGCTGACCTATCCTTCCGGTAAACTACAAAATTATGCAAGTCCAATTCTGCATCAGATAAATTTTCATTCAAAGAAGTCTCCGTGAACATTAAAATATCATACTCACAATTAGCCACACTATTACAAAGTTCAACTAATTTTGTCCTCAAACCATTAACATTCTGGTAGTAGATATCTAAAACTTTAGTTTTCAATTTTTTCTTTGAGGCCTTTGACGACTATGCCACTCCTTCAGAAAAGGAGCTGACCCCTTATGAAATTCACGTTTTTGATTACCATTATTAGTATTCCGCTCAATAAAGTCTCTTGTAGTAACATGTTGAGGCCAAAAAGAGCGCTGCTTTAATTTATCAGCATAAAGGGCTCAAATCCTTTATTTCAAGGACACTAGGTAGTACTTTATTGTTGATAAGATGATAAGGGTGATTAAATATAATTGAGTAAAGCTGGGTTCATACAGGTTAATGACATAACTTGACCAGATCTATACACACTCGTGTTTTGCAATTCAAAAATATAAATATACGACTCGTCAAGAAAAGGTATTTTTTAAAAGTCTGTTACTTACGGCACTTCTACAGAACAAATTTTGTGTAATCAATTCTACTTTCCTTTTTGAGAAGGGCTACTTATCAAGAAATAACAGTCACACTATGACCAACAGTACTATATGTTTGACTTTCCACCAACAAGGGTTTCACCTTCACAGGCGTACCATAATCATTGCCGTATGCCTTATTGCTCCTCCAGCCATGCTTTAAACAGTGCTTTTTTATTCACGGCGCGCGTACTCAGTCCGAGTAATGTATAAATACTGCATGAGTATATACAAAGCATCAAGAATTAATTTAAAAGATAGTTAACTTTTATCTTCTTATATTAAAATAAATGAAAATCGTTGAGCACTTGGTCCGTATATGACGAATAAATCTAACCCAAACTCACAGCAGAGTGTTTTGTAAGTCGCAAAGGCCTCTTATACATGTATATCATATGCTATTTTTCATTACGAATGCAAATAATATAAATTGTACAATCAATGTTTATTTGAAATGAGAGTATCATAGTTACTATTTAGAATAAAGGAATGTTATTTTTAAGTGTGTTCCTTCATTTTGATATATAGTAATTTAAACGGCAGGTAAATATCTAGGTAAAAAAGGTAGATCAAATGCTTCTGCAGCAATCTTTAAAAAAGTAGGCGCATCATACACATCATTTTAAGCACGCTGCAGCGTGCGATGATCGTTGATTATGATGGATGCGTAATAAAAACTAAATTATATTAATTCTTAAATTAAATTATTTTTAAATGAAATTAAATCCTGTTCGAACCAGGGCTTACGCTTACCATTGGAATGCATTCAGATCCATGCCATTCATACAATACCAATCCAATCTGAAGTTTCAAGTACCTAGTCATTCAGGATAGAGACTTCGACGTAAAGCATAATATTTTGTTCAAGAGAAGACATTGGCTATGCTCAAAACATGATTTATTGTCATAGTAAAATAAAAAGAGGGGGTCACAGGCAGAATCGTTGTGAAATTCAAGATGACACAGGTATCTTAGGAAATACATGGATTGTTCTTGGTAGCCTCTTGTCAAGGCGCTAAATAAGAAGTTAGCGTGTAAATACAATCGCAATGGTGTCACTTAAAGGTGGAAAACAAAATAAAGGGGTACATTAGACACATTTTATTTCCTTCTTGAATGAAGAATATGCACAGAAGAAAGCATACTCTTGATTCTGGTTAGCCGGTTAGTAAGTGTTGAAAGTAGAAGCTTGATTGCTGATTTGTTCCATAAAATAGCTGGAAAAAGTAATGTTGGAGGATGTGCCACTTGGAGGTATGTGGAGTCTATACAGTTCTACCAAGAAATTTGTTGTTTTACCCCAATTACCCCCTCTTGATACGCGCCTAGCAGCATGGACTTTAGAAAGAAGAAGTAGAAGGTTGAAAAATGTGGCTTTGTTATAATACAGACAGGATGAACCATGCATGAATAATGACCTTATGCAATCATCTCTAGGCACGAAAACACAAATATGATTGCTTGATCAAACAAACTATTAAATGCAAGATAAGATAAACAACCAAACCGTTACCTATTTTATTGTGTACACTTATTGCAAAACCTATTAGGGAAGTTCAGACCACGGAATATCTAGGAATAATAATAGATAACCACCTAAAATGGGAAGCACATATCTCTTACCTTTGCAAAAAAACAAGATACCTCGTTTTTAAATTTTATCAATTAAGAAAAAATTTAAATAGAAAATTTATGATCATGATATATAAGGCGTTGTTTGAGCAAGTTGTCAGCTATGGTTTAATAATCTGGGGTGGTCTGTACAACAATGCCCTTGAACCTTTAAACTTAACTCAGAATGGAATTCTCAGAGTGATATATAAAAAACAAAGATTATATTCAACTTCTTTATTATATTCAAAAACAATTTTTAATATTAGATGTTTGTATGTAACATTAGATAAAATAAAATAATAAGTAGTCTTAGTATGTAACTCTATCATGTAATTTTATGTATCGAAATACTACAAAAAAAAAACATACATAATAAATAAACTAATATTTTTTCCTAGTAGTAAAAGAAAATTTAACCCAAGATTTATAAACTATCTAGGTTCTAAGTTATATAATAATTTAGCTTTAAGTGTAAGAAATTTATCACCAATGAAATTATTTAAAATAAAGTGAAAATACTGACTTGTTCCTTAAGTATTTTTGATGTTTTCTATGAAAATCTGCTGATCTAGCCTTGTAAATTCTAATTTCTATGTTTAAATTTCTCAGTAAAATTTCTTCTTCTGGATAATTTGTATTATATTTCTTTACATAATGTATGCACATACATGTGTTATACACCTAGGTGCCAAACTATTTTGGATTAATTTGCATTTTTGGGTAGATGTTTGTATATTTATTTATTTATTTATTTTATTTATTTATTTATTTATTACTTTAATTTCCACAAAGACATATAAAAATGTACGGAACAAGTCAAAGAGAGAAAAGAAAAATCCTAAATTAACCTAAGATCTAAAACAAAAAATCCAAAACAAAATGCAAAATGCAAACAATAAAATATCTCATTCAAAATTATAAAGAAAGTATTCCTCCAAGCTATAAAAGGGGTTACCGACGAGAAGAGCTTTCAGTCTTGATTTAAAAAAATTAATCGATGAAATACTTTTGTATTCACTTGGTAGTTTATTAAAAATTCTTAAGCCCATTGAGTATGGCATATTTTTACATAATATGTTTAATCTATTGACGGGAATCCTAAAATCAGATTTGGTTCTTGTATTAAAGTCATGACAGTCACTGTGAATTAGAAATTTCTTTGGTTTTTAAAAATATATAAAGATACTTCCATGATAAAAATATTAAACACCGTTAAAATACCCAATTGTTTAAATAAATCGCGGCAGGATGTTGTATTTGACACACCTAAAATGGATCTGATTATTTTCTTTTGACAAACAAGGACATCTTCAGCAGCTGCTGAAGCGCCCCAGAAACTCACCCCATATCTTATTCTGGAATCCACATGATCATAATAGATCTTAAGCAGTTGGTTAACACCTAATACAAATCTTAGATTACATATAACATATACCTTATTTTATTTAGCTTTCTTATGAGATTATCACAGTGGCTTCGCCAATTTAAATGTTCATCCAGTGTAATACCCAAAAATTTACCAGTAGCGGCCCTTCCAATTACTCTATCAGATACACTCAAACAACAACATAGGCCGTTGTTAATTTGTGAATTGTAATTAATTCTTATTGTTGAATAAATTGAATTGAAATTTAATTGAATTGAATTTAGCGTTAAGCCGATAGGAATAGGAACTTGCTCTAAACTGCTTTTCCATTTTGGTCCAAATTAAGAATACCTACAAAATAGTTAGACTGTTTAATACTTGGTTTAATATCACTGGACCAGAGTTTATTGGAAAAAATGAGCCAAGTTGATGTGTGAATGCCCAAGTGCACATAATAGGTAATAAATAAGATATGTAAAAATTAAGGTCAGTTTGCATAATACCCCATTACGTAAAAATCTTTTTTATTATACAATTATACTGTAATCTTATAATTAATGTTGGTTTTATTGTAGGACAGTTCGAGTTTGGCTGAAGAGAGATTCTGGCCAGTATTGGCCAAGCATATGTCAGTATATGCCTAGTGGTACTACTTCTGTCTACTATACTGTAGAAACACGACAATTGTTTATAGGACAAGAGAATGGCACAGTTTCAGAGTTTTCTTTGGCGTCAGATTTTAATAGAATGATGCCTGTTCGGGAATATTTAGCACATCAAGCACGTGTTACAGAGATAATATTCGCAATTAATTGTGAATGGGTTTTGAGTGTTGGCAGGGATAAACTATTCTCATATAACTGTACTCAAACAGGACGCAATATTGGGACATATAATGCTGAAGCATGGTGTACCTCGTTGCAGTATCCTTTTTTGATTTGATAGTTTATTAGCGTTAAAGTAAAATCGATAGTACACTTTTATTAGAATTGTTTGCGTCTAATTTCAACTACAATAATTGAAGACCATAAGTAAGAAACAGACTAAGTGCCAAAAAATGGTAAGTTGAGATTTTGCCGTAGAAAGATGATAAATATATACGCTATGTGTCAAGACAAATACCGTCGTTACGGTTGACGTATAAATTTGGTTTATCTGCTATGTACCGCCAGTATTACATTAAGGTGCGTACAGACCTGAGCACGCACGCGACAGTCCAAAATTCCTAAGTGTGGACGGGGCGCGCACGCGGCGCTAGCGTCGCCTGTCCGATGCGCGTCGCTACCCGTCTGCTGTCGGTTTTTCGACGGCAGATCAAAGAAAGAGCGAGGCGCAGTGTGGACGGGTAGTAGTAGGAGCGTAGCAATCCCGCGAGAATCAGTGAAGAAGTGCAATAGAACTTAGTCGCGTGGCGCGCGCGTCTCTCTACATGGCTCACAGCAGGCGCGCGAGAAAACCGTGCGCGTCGCGTTCGCGTAGCAGGCGCGCGGTCGGCGCGTCGCGTGCGTGTCGCGCGCGCGTCTCGTCAGGTCTGTACGCTCCTTTAGAAATATGTTAAGTGCCATGTTTATTTTTTTTTTGTTTTTATTCGTTATCGGGATTAATCGGGAAACCTCAGTGTTTCTCCGGACAAAAGCAAAATCTAAGGGCCATGATACCTTTTTTAAACGGTCAAAAGCACAAAGATTTTTAGATCAATATTTCTTAATTGGCACTTAGCTCTTTGTAAAAATGTGTGGCACTCAGCTCTTTTCACAAATTTGAATGTAAAATGTTTTGTTTTAGTGTTTATTAGAATTAAATAAGTTTTTTTCTTGTATAGGATGTTTGGGCGTAATCGTTTATATCTTTAAATTTAATGTTAATTTCAAATGTTTAAAAATGTTGCTATTAAAATGTTTCTACTTAATAACTCCCTTTGATTATTTTGGCACTTAGCCTGTTTCTTACTTATGGTCTTCAATAATTAATGATATAGATAAATATTCGAGAAATATTATTATATTTCTTTATATCATTATAAGCTAATGAATCCCTGACAGAATCAATATGGGGCATGGGAAGAGGGATACTATTTACCAATGAAGTAATAAATCCTATTTTTATGATTAGGCAAACCATTTACATGGTAAACAAAGAAGGCAAGGTAAATGTCATATTGTCTATAAAAAGAGGACGACAATGTGTTCTAAGGTGAGCAATATTGGTGTTTTTGACAGCTCTCCTATATAACAAAAATTGATCGAAAGAGATAATCTGAACATAGACCTTAAAATGGAAGTGCAAACCTCTGTATATTACTAAATTTTAGGACTCTAGAGAAATCTAAACACATTTCGTGTATAATATCCTATACCTATCTTTCGCTGTTTACGAAATATTGACAGTTGAAAGTCGAGCATTTTGACACTTTGATACACAGAGAAAACGGTTTGCACATTCCTATTTTAGGTTTTTATCACCTACCGAATGGCAGTAATTTTGAATTTAACCGGAGGTTTAAAAGTTCCTGTTAATTTTATCCGCGGGTCAACTGTCAATATCTCTCAAAATGCTTTATTGTACAAAGAATACATTCTTATTGACAAAGCTCGAATAGCTAAAAGATGAAGTATATAAAATATTTAAAATTTAAAATTAAAACTAAAACACATTAAAACTAAACATATAGAAGACAATCGAACATATGCAAGTTAAAATCGATTTTCAAGGAACTGATTCACAGCATAATAGGCTTTGTTCACTTCTCGCTTAAATTTAGTTCTGTTAAATATTTGCCTCTATATTTTGAGGATTATGGTTAAACAATTGGCGGCTACCATAGACTAGAGAGTTTCTCACTTTAGAAGTTGAAGGAATGGGGAGGTTAATATGAAAACTCTGGCGAGTATTATACGCAGTATCCGGGTTCCGAATGTCGCATCTAAACTTTTTATGAAGAAGATATACAGTCTCCAATATATACAGCGAAGTTAAAATTTTTTCCTGCAAAAATAAGGGTTTCAAGAATCTCTTGCTCTCACACCACAAACATAACGCAGGGCTCGCTTTTGCAAAAGAAAGACACTGAAATAGGTATCTAGCACATGCTTCCCAAAAACAAAATCCGCATCCCAGATGAGACTATTAATGCAAAATACGAGTTTCTACCATGCTATAATCCATCTCCTGAACAATCACACGCAGTGCATAACAATTTGACGACAATTTAGCCTTCAATCTGTTGATGTGCGAGTCAAATTTCAAACTGTCGTCGATGTAGATTCCCAAAAATTTTGTACTTTGTAAGTTATTTACAACATTTTTGTTCAATAATCAGGGTGTTTCAGAATTGAATGCTAATCCTTAAGGGTAATAATCTTTGAATGATTTTAAGAAAAAAATGTCATATGAACATAGGTTCGTAACCGGCTTATTTTTGAGATACAGGGTGTTGAAAATTAAAAAAAAATCAGATTTATCCCAATATTTCTCAAACCTATTTCTATTTCTTTACATTTTGTTAGGTGTTAAGTACATATAAAAATAATTTTTTTTAAGCAAAAGATTTTTTTCAGCTCTAATCAGTGGCGCCCCAGCTAACATGCCCCCTAATATTTTTAAACGAAAAAATGAAACGCCACTGCTTTTTTTTCCAAAATAAAACTTATTTTTGCAAGCTCTTATTATTTCTGTCCTCTTGACTTTTTTCTGCCCGACGAACAGTTTTCGATTAAAAAAATAAAATGCATTTATCTGCACGGTCCTAATTCCTAAATTTTGAATAATGTAATAATCGATAAGCGTGGGTTTTCGGGCTATGATATGTAATAATCAAACAAAAATATTCTAACGACGAAATTTTTCGAAGAGTACGAGAAACGATGAGGAGAAGGGCTGAAGCATGCATATATTTGCAGGTGGTGGACATTTTCAGCATTTAATTTTATGTTTCGTTCAAAATTCGATTTCGTCGTTGTTAGAATATTTTTCTTTGATTTAACCCAAACTAACCAAAACAAACCCAAACTAACCTAGACTAACCCAAACTAAACCAAACCTAGCCCATACTCTCCAAAACTAACCCAGACTAACCAAAACTAAACCAAACCCACCCAGACTAACCCAAACTCACCCAGACTAACCAAAACTAACCCAGACTAACCCAAACTAACCGAAACTCACCCTAATTAACCAAAGCAAAGAGAAAAGCGCGCTACGGGCGCTTGTCTTTTCACTATTTCAAACTAACCCAGACTAACCAAAACTAGCCCATACTCTCCAACCTAACTCAGACTAACCAAAACAAACCCAAACTAACCTAGACTAACCCAAACTAACCAAAACTAACCCAAAATATCCGAGACTCACCCTAATTAACCAAAGTAACTACTAACTATTTCAAACTAACCCAGACTAACCAAAACTAACCCATACTCTCCAAAACTAACCCAAACTAACCGAGACTCACTCTAATTAACCAAAGTAAAGAGAAAAGCGCGCTACGCGCGCTTGTCTCTTCACTATTTCAAACTAACCCAGACTAACCAAAACTAGCCCATACTCTCCCAGACTAATCAAAACTAACCCAAACTAACCAAAACTAACTTAGACTAACCAAAACTAACCCAGACTAACCCAAAATAACCGAGACTCACCCTAATTAACCGCTTGTCCCTTCACTATTTCAAACTAACCCAGACTAACCAAAACTAACCCAAGGCATATCAAAAAACTAACTAATACAATAAAACTTGCAATGACCGGGCGTCGAACCATTTACTTTGCGTTCTAGAGACGCGAGCTTCGCCACTTCAGCCAAATTCTCACATCCCTGCTTTTCTCGAAACGTTTTATACAAACGCGTGAAGTGAAAATATGTGTAAATAACATTGACGAGGATCAGGCTTCCCACAGCGGCAAGACGCTAATGAACTAGAGACCCGTGATTAATCCATAAGTGAAGTCCGCAGTGAAAAGTAGTAGCATTTATAGCAGTTTTTTACAAGTTTTTAATGATTTTTTATAAAAAAATGGATTCTCCCATGGTTAGTTAATTGTAAGTGTCCAATCTACGATAATCCTCCCAAAGAATATCAAAATAGCATAAAATGTGTGGGTTTATAATGTTTACAGTCACCCGCATTTAATACCTAGCAAAATGTAAAGAAATATCTACAGCGGTTTGAGAAATATTGGTATAAAACCGATTTTTCTTTTTAATTTTCAACACCCTGTATCTCAAAAATAAGGCGGTTGTGAACCTATGTTCATATGACATTTTTTTCTTAGAATCACTCAAAGATTATCACCCCTAAGGATTAGTATTCAATTCTGAAACATCCTGTATACATTGTCTAATTCACACTGAAAAGACATTACGCATGTTTTTTCCACATTAAAACATAACTTATTTGCACAGCACCATTCCTTAATCTTAACCAAATCATCATTTAGAGACTGATTCAGGGCATTAGGATCCTGGTTGCTCCAGAGTATTGTTGCATCGTCCGCAAAAAGAGTAAATTTTCCTGCCACTTCCAAGTCTCCAATATCATTAATAAACAGCTAAAGATAGGTATAGGATATTATACACGAAGGGTATTTAGATTTCTCTAGAATCCAAAAATGTAGTAATATACAAGGTGTTCCATTTAAAAAACAGTTCATTCATGGTCTTTTGTATTTGGCTCAAATGTTTTTTTGGTTCAATTTTTAAATTTAGTAGAAAAAAATACATCGAATGGCTATTTTGTTTGGTTTGTTTTAAAAATACAGGGAAGGTCAAAAACAAGCCCCTGTTCAGTCCTCGTTGGAACAGCCTTTACATTAAATCTAGGGGAATTTTTCTTTTAGTAGTACATGAGCATTTAAACAAAATCATAATTGAATTCGCCGAATTGGAAATAAATATATAAAATAGTTTAGGAAATTCAGGCGTTAAAGTTTTGTCTGAAATTCATATAAAATAATTTATAAGAACGAGAGTTACAGGATATTTCCGGTGGATTGTAGTCTAGTAGATTTTGTGGTGGATCACTATGTATAGTGGTGGACATTCTAGTTGTGTATTGTACCGTTCATTTTGCCAATATATTCAATCATTCTCATAATCACTCTACCAGATTACAGTTATGTAAAGGTTTAAGCATACGTTATAAAAAGCATTGTAATGCCTGAGAAATCAAATATAACTTTATACTTATTCCTTCATTTGTTTCCCTATTAAAAAAAAATTATCTTAACCTAGTACACAGATTTGATGCACAATCGAAACATGCCTTTGTTGGAGATTATTCTGGTCAAATAACTATGCTTAAATTGGATAATAATGGCCCTAGCACAATTACAACTTTAAAAGGACACACAGGATCTATTCGTTCTTTAACCTGGGATAGTGCAAGGCAAATGCTTTTTAGCGGCTCCTTTGATCACACGATAATTGTATGGGACATAGGAGGTCAACAAGGAAATGCATATGAACTTCAAGGTCATCATAATAAGGTAAATGATAC
>MU182847.1:0-14781 GCA_016904865.1 Pissodes strobi
GTTTACTTCGCGAACTAAAAAGTCCAGATGAATGTTTAAAATATAAGTAAAGACATCGAAATTTTGCTGATACAGAAATTATAATACCTACTTATTAACACAAGCGTTGTATGTTAAATATTAATTAACAATTTGTTTTAACAAAAAATATTTATAGGTACGCCTATGTTATTACTATTAAGTTAGCAGCAGTTTAGACAGTAGGATAACGTTGACAGTGTTATTGTTAGATATATTTTATATATCGTTGCATTATTATATATACATAAAGTAAAAATACTAAAAACTGGTGTTTTATCAACACAAGAACAAGTAAACCAATTTTAAAATCACAACATTGTACTGTTTCCAAGTTCCTTCTGACATGGATGCAAACATTATTGGGATGGCGTGACCGGAAACGCTTCTTTGAAGAAATGCTTCTCAGACAGTTTCGTTGCCACCAGGAAAATTTTCCTGTATAAGAGATGAGAGTCTCTATAGAGAGTAACCAATTTTTACTCGATTTAAAAGTCAACGGTTTCCCAACTAATAAACTAAGAAACAAGGTATACCAGGGTTGTAATAGCCACACAGGTACTACCAATATTCCGGTGGCTTCATCCTGTATAGATTTATCTAAAGCATTAAATATCATAGAAAACAAGAGAAAAGCGTAAAAATACTCATCATGCCAAGAAATTGTAAATGCATCGAC
The DNA here is from genome assembly GCA_016904865.1 of Pissodes strobi. NCBI lineage: Eukaryota > Metazoa > Arthropoda > Insecta > Coleoptera > Curculionidae > Pissodes > Pissodes strobi. Next base: position 698 of record MU182847.1, read on the forward strand.
TGCTGTGGAGGTTGCATCCGGAAACCAGGAAATATATTTATTGCATTTTGCATTATAATAAGTTGCAAATAAATTTAACCGCTTATTATTTTCTGATATACCTGCTTGTTTAGTTCGTATTCTGTTTCAACGGAAGTTTGTCTTGATGCCTTATCGGCTTCCTTTTTTCTTTTGAAGCGATATAAGATGGAAAGAGTGTTATACGTTTTGTTCACACCAGCCTAAAATATGAAAGGTTATATTGGTTAAGTTTCGATATTTTACGCTTCCCCCACGATTAATGCAGGATATTGGCGTCTTATTATCGATTCTAAGTAAGACTCCAATATATTCCTTTGATTTAGTAAATAATTATTGTAAGCCGTGACTACCAACTTTAATTTCGAACCATGACAAGCAGCTTTAATTTCAAGGTAATTAATATGCTTAGACTTGTCGGCTTCTTCCCAAAACTCGCGACATTTTTGGCCGATACAACAGCCTGTAGGAGACGCAGACGCATAAGAAAAAAAAACAAAATTCCAATGAAAACGTACTAGGCTTCATATTTACAGTCTATTTTAGATTGCCTATTCACCAGCTAATAATTAGCTTTGTATCATTTGAAATTAATATTCTCTCATTGTACGACTTTCCTATTAAGCCTTTAAATTTTGCGCGCCCTTGACTTTTGATACGATGACGACTCCGAGGAACGGCAGGAGTCGCTGCTACCAAAACACCAATAATTTTTGCAAAATCTCGAATTGTAATACCTATCTTGTTAACATATTTTTTAAATTGCCCCTTTTATTGAATTCATTTTCTTAAGAGGTAAAGAAACGGTCGAGGCAACGGTCCTCTGAATTAAGTCCTAAGTATCCTAGGTAAGTTATTTTTATGATGGTATTAACTGACTTTTTCTGTATTTATAATAAATCTTAAATCATTCAGGAGCATTATGCACATTGCAAAACAGTAAAGTGCATCAGCCAAGCATGACAAAAGGTTGGTGTTGTTAGCTAACGGCTCCTACAGCTGTTGGCCCATGCCCCAATTGGTGTTGTAGGAACCTTTGCAAATAATTAAATTTGCACAAAATAATGTGCGGGAGATATTTAGTCAAATAACTAACACCCTGTAAAGTATACAGCTGTTTTGCAGACAATAGTCTTCAGGAGATAATTTAGTCAAAACAATTTACACCCTGTAAAGTATGCAGCTATTTTGCAGACAATAAGGAGTCCATGATTGCAATCTTAATTAAATAGGTTCACGACCATATTAAAATATATACTGTTGGCTCACAGCCTTTTAATCGCTCAAGTGATGATAGAATTTACTGAATAGCCCACGGCTATCCCTCAGAAAATATGGCCCACGGCCTTAATGCCAAATATGTTTTGCCATAACACCCTGTAAGGTATGCAGCTATGTTGCAGACAATAGTCTGCGGGTAATATTTTAGTCAAAACAGCTAACACTCTGTAAAGTAAACAGCTATTTTTCAGACAATAGTCTGCCGGTGATATTTTAATCAAAACAACTAACACCCTGTAAAATATACAGCTATTTTGCAGACAATAAGGAGTCAGTCCATGATAGCAATTTTAATTAAATAGGTCCACGACCATATTAGAAATATATACTTTTTTTGTCCCAATTGGAATTGATTATTGCTGCATAAACACAGTGGCGGCTCGTGAGGTTTTAAATAGGTAGTGCGCAATTTATGTAGGTTTTTTTTATACGTACAGGGGGATGCCCGCTGCAGACGCCGCCGGAGGCTTACCCGCTTGGAGGGTGCCACGCCCATTTTTTACCCAAAACTCGTTAAAATCGTTTAAAAAACATGAATTCGGCAATTGTTGCGCACTAAAAGAAATTAAGTAGTAGGTACTTATCGATTCCAGAAGAGTAAACCATTAAAACAGTTTATTGTAACTACAAATCAATAAAGTTCAAAAAAAAAAATCAGGAGAAATTCGAAAACGTTAAAAAATATATCGGTTTGATGGCAAAAAAGTGTTATTGTACATCTTTTTGTCGATGGTTAGCCCTTCGACTTTGCCGTTTCCTAGCTTTAAAGTGAAATTCCATTCACCACAAGATTTCGGGGGTTAAAATGTCTGGTGAAAGACCGACCATCCTTTTTCTTGGCATCGGTCGCCCTAACCTCTTTATTTCAATCTTTTTATTCAGATCCAATAAAGAAAAGTTATTTTTAATAATATTGTCAACTGAATTTATGCCCCCACAGCAATTGTCAGAACCCGAACTGCTAGCCATGACAGTAGAATAATAGTATATAAATAAAAATATAAAACACTAAACGATATTACGTACACTAAACTCACGAGTTTATATGCAGCTAGACAAGCGTCAACGAACCGAACAAAACAAAAATAAATTCACGGCTCTACTGGAGTATAATACAGAATAATACTTATAATAGTAGTATGTAATATTCGCTCGAAAAAACGATTTACCTCTCACTTTTTCCACACAAGCTGAATTTTTCAGGACCTATAATAATATAATGTGTTGCATCAGCCGTAGCTTGAAGGCGAAGAGGCTGGACATATTTAATTAGGGCGTAAACCCATGACGTCTCTCATTGTTTATTGTGATACCCTTGTTAGTTTATAAGCAAAAAATATGGGATTCACTCTATTACCTTGTCAAGACATAAGCGAAACTTTTATAAAGAATTTTTTTTTTTCATTTAGGCCTTCCCTTTTTGTTAATTGAGTGTTATATTTAAAAATAACTATTTTTTAATTACATTTTTGCACGGCTGAAACCGAGATATTTACATTTAAACTTTTTTCCGGCCATATGGGCCAATGCAAATGATTTTTTTTGAATAATTATCAAAAAATACTTCCTACAAAGACCTTATTGTGCATTGGACCAAAAAAGAAGTATTTTTTCCTCTATACGATGGTACCAATATCTCGATTTTCGATGATAGTGACCTTTTGTGGAGTCTAATTTTGTATTACCTCCGGAATAAGGGTTATCTTATCATGTACTTTCATCCCTGAAAAAAATCAGCTTGTGACACCATACTATATACGCAAGAATTGCAAATTATCACTAAATTAAGCTACAAAGTGCGGATCTAAATAGCGCACGGATGAGCCTTGACTTCTCGTGATTTTACGAACATTCCCGACCGTTTTGCATGACGAAAATGCATTTAACAAGAGCGCCGAACACTAGCGCACGGCAGATTTAGACTAGTTGTGGTTACGGACGGAGGTCGCCGTTGAACGCTCTGCGTTTTGATCGTCGCCGTCGTGCCTCGATTTCGCTCTTAAATAATGTATTCTGCGGCCAGTGGAGATTCAAAAATATGTAAATTCGCAAATTATAGTTAGTTTATGTTAAATTGTATGTAGGGAAGATTTTATTTTTCCGCTTACTTTCGCAGGCAGTGCGCGCGCACGGGCGCACTTATTGAGAAGCCGCCCCTGCATAAACAGGGGAAATATTATACACACAAGTGTATCTGATTATCATTTGGCGTTGACAAGTTTGGAGTTGGCATAATAAACGATCACTTCTTAGTAAGTCAATAGCCAACTTTTAGTGGAGAATTCGAATAGGTAGGTCCTCGACCCTAAGCTTAATCAATTAATAATTTATAATAAAAATAATATTAAAAATGTTTTGTATTGAGAAGCCCTCGGCCTAAACATATTCTTTTTCTCTGCCCTCGGCAAGAATTTTTCGATTGAGTGCTATTTGTATGCAAATTATAGGCCCTCGGCCTATGGACTATCTAACTCCATCTAACCAATTCTTTGTGCGGAAGTCGAATAGTTAGGTCCTCGACCCCAGGCTTAATCAATTAATAATTTATAATGAAAATAATATTAAGAACGTTTTGTATTGCGAAGCCCTCGGCCTAAACCTATCCTTTTCCTATACCCTCGGCAAGAATTTTTCGATTGAGTGCTATTTGTATGCAAATTATAAGGCCCTCGGCCTATGCACTATCTAACTTAATCCAACTAACTCTTTGTAGGGAAGTCGAATAGTTAGGTCCTCGACCCTAAGCTTAATCAATTAATAATTTATAATAAAAATAATATTAAGAATGTTTTGTATTGCGAAGCCCTCGGCCTAAACATATTATTTTTCTATGCCCTCGGCAAGAATTTGTCGATTGAGTGCTATTTGTATGCGAATTATAAGACCCTCGGCCTATGCACTATCTAACTCAATCTAACCAACTCTTTGTGGGGAAGTCGAATAGTTAGGTCCTCAACCATAGGCTTAACCAATTAATAATTTATAATAAGAATGATAATAAGAATTTTTTGTATTGCGAAGCCCTCGGCTTGGACGTATTCTTTTTCTATGCCCACGGCAAGAAGAATTTTTCGATCCGGTGCTATTCGTACGCAAATATTACAAGGCCTTCGTCTATGTACCTTATTATCTATTTCTCTCGGTTGAGCAACGTATTGTGCCTTACTGAAAACCTGTGTGAATATGAATTTAATAAGCCCTCGGCTTATATGCAAGGTTTTTAAATTATTCTAATTGTTTAAAATAGTCTAGTTGTAATTAGTGAGCTTAGCGTAAACCTCAATACAACTTATCAACTGTACAGGGTGGCCCGTTTAAGAGGGGCCTATACCTTATCTCGAAAACTACGGGGGTTGGAAAAAAAATTTAAATACAAAAGTTGTTCCTAGTAAAATGATCTTTATTTTTTTTGTATTGTTTTAATCGTCACTTTTTTATATACAGGATGGTCAAAGAAAGTTACACTTTTTTAAATGAAACACCCTATATTTTATTACATTTTTGGATTCTACTTAAAATTCTAAGCATATTTGATGTATGATGTTATACCTCTAGAGTTAGTAGTTTCACAGATATAAACAGTTGAAAATCGGTACTTTGACTACTTTTCACCTTGGTAGCAAGAAGAATATTAGAGATGGAGTAAAATTAATTTCACATTCCTATCTTAACTTTTCAAGAGCTATTTGACGGTACTAATTGGCAGGTGGTACCATGGGTACCAAATCTGGTACCTCTGTAGGTACCATCAGTTAGCACAATCAGATAGCTCTTGGAAAGTTAAGATAGGAATGTGGAATTCATTTTACTCCATCTTTAATGGTTTTCCTGCTACCAAGGTGAAAAGTAGCCAAAGTACCGATTTTCAACTGTTTATAGCGGTGAAACTACTAACTCTAGAGGTATAACATCATACAACAAATATGCTTAGAATTTTAAGTAGAATCCAAAAATGTAATAAAATATAGGGTCTTTCATTTAAAAAAGTGTAACTTTCTTTGACCATCCTGTATATAAAAAAGTGACGATTAAAACAATACAAAAAAAATAAAGATCATTTTATTAGGAATAACTTTTGTATTTAAATTTTTTTTCCGACCCCCGTAGTTTTCGAGATAAGGTATAGGCCCCTCTTAAACGGGCCACCCTGTACATTGTATCATTGTACGTAGATATTTGTTCGTAAATATTAGGCCCCAGCCTAGTTCTATATAGACAATTTATTAACACTTACTTGAGGAACTGGACAATATATTTTCCCTCCTTTTCGACATTTTATTTCACAAACACAAACACAACGTTTTTTCAACGTATTCAATGGATACAGAAAACAGAATGAGTAAGCATCGAGGTGCGATAGCAGGCTCGGGTTGAAGATAAAAAAATTTATGCTTTAAAAACGTATCGATGGGTATGGTGATTCAGAAACTACAATGTAATCATATCGGAAGACAAGCGATGGAAAATTTAAATTTTGTTTCAGAATGTTCCAGACATATTTGTGTTTGATGCTTTAACTAAAATAATTTAAATTTGGTTTTAGACTGTTCCAAACATATTTGTATCTTTTGTTTCAACTGAAATAATTTAAATTTTGCTTTAGAATGTTCCAGACATACTTGTGTCTTTTGTTTTAACAAAAATAATTTAACTTTTATTTTAGAAAGTTTCTTGCATATTTATAGATATGTAAAATAAAGTGGCTCCGATTTCCCCAGGGTAATGAGAGCCAATCATAAGTTTTAGATATTTTGCCTACCAGTAATGTTTATCTAGAACAGAGAACTGATACTCACATTTCATTTTACACATCATGTACTATCTAGAAAAAAAATGTTGCCAGCGGTGGAATAAGTAACATTTTATTTAAGATTTTCCTTAGGGGACTCTTATTGCCCCGCGCTACCCTATTGAAATTATTCATCCTTAAAATGTTGACAAAATACATCGCCTTCTATAACACTCTATATACCAAAATCCTTCTCTACCTCCAATCCTGAGAATACCACAAAAAACACAATTAAGGCAGCAAAGTCGTTCAATTCAACTCTTTTTTAATGACAACAAAAAATCAATGAGAATTCTGTCCTATAAATTCCTATAACACTCTATATACCAAAATCCTTAAGAAATTTAAATAGTTGAGCACTATATATCTTTTCTCAAAGACTGGATCTATATACTCATGGCACCTACTGCTCTGATCACTTTTATTTTTAAAAATATTAGTTATTTTATCAATGAAAACAAAACTGCTTTGAAGGAAAGGCTCTTTGAGAGAGAAGAATAAGGACCTTGAAGAAAATGAGGATCGATTTTCTTTCAATGTTTTTTTTTTCATTGATCGTAATGTTCATTTAGCCTAGAATACTATGGGCATAAATATCAGGTTGTAAATATCCAATAGCGGATGCAGGATCGTTACACATTGTTGCTTTTCAATAGCAGCGGAAATTTCCCCTCATTCCACTTCCATTTAATCATTTCCGGTATCACCGACTTTCCGTGTCCCCCCACTACACCTGTATGCCTAATGATCTCGAAATAAATACCTCCCCGCTTTTACAAAAATAGAAAATCTCTCATATACGTGATAAAGTATGGTCCATAATGGATCTATATTTTATGCTTTTTAAATTGATCTCCGAGTTAGATAACGGCGTCCCATGACATTAATCATAATTAGGTGTAATTTGCAAGTGAATTAGCTCCAGTAGCGTGGAGCGGCCAATAAAAATATTTAGTGGTTGTTAGTGCGTGGAATTTTTTGCGTTCTTATGTGCTGATTTATAAGCTCTAACTACAATATTTTATAAAATAACGATACATGTGGTATTTAATATAATTTTCTTAATAAGATACTTCATAATATGAATGCCATAGATGCTGTATTCAATTAGATGTTATAGCTACTTCTATACGCAGCGAATTAATCTTTTTTGGAATAGTTGTTTAACAAACGTAAATTATAGAACATTATTGCAAAAAGCTGACAAGAGCTGGCAGCTTTTTGCTATAGATGTTATAGCAACTATGCGCAGCGAATTAATCTTTTTTGAATAGTTGCTTTATAATCGTAATTTATATAATATTATTGAAAAAAGCTGCCATGAGATCGCATAAGCGCCCGAAAAAACGACATCGTATGTGGTGCGGATTAACCCAGGTTAACCTTCACGTACTGTTTGCATGTTATCAGAACAAAAGATAATAAAACGTTAACTGAATAATTATTGTTCGTTAACTTGAGATCTAATAACAGTCGCCAGGACGAAAAATATTCATGTTATCTAACAAATATATAATACCTTAATAATAAATCTTATATTTAACTATATTATTTATTACAGATCCTCGACAGTGGAGCGAGAGTCATGTTGCCCACTGGCTCCAATGGGCGGCCAAGGAGTTCTCCCTGGAGTGCATCCCTCTTCATCAATTCCGGATGAAGGGCAAGGATATCTGCGCTATGGGAAAGGACGCGTTCGCGGCGCGCGCACCTGCGTTTGTCGGTGACATTTTGTGGGAGCATTTGGAACTTTTGCAAAAAGGTAAGAAGTAATACGTACATTTATAAGTCTAAAGAGCGGTTTCAGTTCATCTTGTCCTACTCACACTTCTCAATCAAAACACAATTTCTGATTAAATAATTCAACTATAGATAAATAGGGAAATAATACCTGATTCAAACAGATGAGCTTACGTATATCATTAGCTAAATCAGAAATCGGTTTTGAAATTTGGGGCAAAAGATTGACCCTCCAGAGAAACTAGCTACCTTATAGTCATAGTATTAAAAGCAGTAAAAATTCATCCTAGTCACGATTCACAGGTATTAAATATTCATACATTTATATTCAAATTTGGAATGCATTGCGAGATATGCATCAGCGTCGATGGGATGGGGCAGTCATACGTCGTATCAAGTGACTGACCATTCAGAATATAGTAAAACTTGTTCTATTTTTATGGGACGGAACCTGACATATAAATCGAATAGTAATACATTTTTTGATCACTATTCAGAATTGGATTTAGTTCATCGTGGTAGGGCAAAAAGCGAAGTAGGTATATTTCGTTTTAGAGCCATTTCATCAACCATATATTTTGTGCCAGTAAGCTTAATTAAATTCAAGTAACTTCTTTTTCAAATTAAAATACGCTTTGTTGTTCTTTTTTGGTATAAACAAAACAAAAAAGAAAAATACAAATACAAATATGATAGGACATAAATAATATAAAAAAAATATGTGCCTCGTACCTGCACACAACTGAAGTGAAACTTCTGAAAGAGATATAATGAATTAAGTTTTAATTTTTTTAAGCTCTTTTTCTAAACTTTTGCCTCCGATTTCAACACCTTTTTATTTTTTTTACCTCTTCTTTCAACTTTCTTTTCGCTGAAAACGGCGTTTTCAAACTTTTTTTTATTCATTTTTTTCGTTATTTCGTTTTATGATACTCTTATTAACTTTCCGAACAATTTTTTCTTATTTTTCTTTTTTTTTCTTACTTGGTTTTATAATACTAATAAAAGTATTATAAAACCAAGTTTTGTTTTTGTTTTTTTTTAATATTTTTTGTATCTTATTTCGTTTCATAATAATTTTATTAACTTTCCGAACATTTCTTTCAAGTTTTCCCCATTTTTTAAAAAATGTTTGTTTTTATCATAAGGCATTTTTTTCTTCCCAAATTTGCCATCCCCGACCTCGTAGCTGAACTGCTTCGCCTTTTTTTTCGCCGAAAACGGCGTTTCTCTAACTCTTTTTTATTATTATTATTTTTTCTTATTTCATTTTATAATTCTTTTAGTAACTTTCCGAACAATTTTTTACGATTTTTCAATTTTTTCCCGATTTTTCGAAAATTTTTGGGTATTCGGGGAGGTGGAGGTAGGGTGTATGATTTCCCCCCCCCCCCCACTGAAGACTTCATGATAAGGGTGCATCGCTTGTCAGACTTTCGATCCGGGGCTCCGTTGCAGAGATATCGTTAAAAAACGTTTTTTTCCCCAAAATCCCCCTTTAAATTAGAGCCCCGATCCCCCCGTTCTCCCCCCCCTCCTTCCTTAAAAACCCCCCCCCCCCCCCCCCGTTCGTCCAGGATCCTCATTTTACCCCGGCTACATGTCCTGAAAATTTCAACCCTCTAGCTAAACTGGAACATGCTTAATTAAAGGGGTGTTTCACTTTGATAAGTATTTTTCTGACTTTACCCTCGCTAAAGAAGTTTCATTTCAATAAAAAAAATAAAAATATTGTCACATAAAACTAACAAACAAACAAAAGAAAACATGTCAATAATAAAGAAACGCACAGAGCATGGAACCAAGATAGGTACTTATCAACAAGCATCAGTATACTAAAATTGTTCACTCTAATATTCCTGTACATCATCAGGCCCTCGCAACAAACAACCTTCGGAGTGCTTTCCTAAACTTCTTTCCCTCAGATAATCCCAGGCAAATGATTAAAAAGTTAAAAGTCCATTAAAAACAATGGAGTCATGAACCTGGGAGGTTCTGGGAATGGGCAACAGCATTCTATTTGTCTGCCTGGTGGCATAAGTAGAATAATGTAAGAATGTGATTCAAAGTTTCTCTATTTATTTTATGTACCAAAGATAATGTATCGAGTATAAATAGAGACGGAAATGTTAGGGTATTGTTTTCAATAATGAGTGGTTTACATGAGTCTCTCAGTGTGGCCTTATTATTCAAACACTATCTGTACCAGTTCTTTAGCACAAGAGCCCCAAAAACATACACCATAACGTAAATTGGACTCTATATTAGTGCAAAATATGCCTGTCTTAATATAACTTTATCTAATTCATTCAATATGATCCTTAAAGCAAACAATTTGATGTGTCATTTGGTATCTGGTTTTCCAGATAAACAGGTCCTAAATTACATTTAAAAGACATAATGTTGTTTTTTGAAATATTAAGACATAGTTTATTTGAATCACAATGACAAGTCGTGGATAATGATATCAGCCAAGCTCTGTTCATCTGTGCCACTCCACAAAATTGTAGCATCATTCGCAAACAATTTAATGCTTCCCGATATGTCAATGTTCATAATATCATTATCATACAATAAAAAGAGAACTGGTTCCAGAACTGAACCCTGAGTCACACCGCTGCTTAAGACACCCTGGTTTGATGCTGCCCCACTGTAGGATACACAATGAACCCTATGGGTCAGATGTAAGACTGGAACCAGCTCAGTCCTCTACCCTTGAACCCATAGATCTCCAGCTTGGGCAGCAATAGTTTGTAGCTCTCATACTCTAAGGTTTTTATGAAGTCTGAAACCACCGCCGCCGCAACATGTCGATCGTTCGTCTTTAAGTAAAGTTCTTCTAGGAAATTAAATATAGCGTCGCTAGTGGGCTTTTCCTCCGGGAAGCCAAACTGTACTGAGCAGAAAATGTTCTTTTTTATTGCAAAATTGGCAACTCGTCTCTTACCTATTATCTGGAATTTTGAAGCAATTCAACCGACCCATAATTTGAGCGGCTTGCCTCACACCCCACCCTTATATAATGGGACTATGTTCGCAACCTTCAAACAGCAGGAGAAAACACCTGAAACCAAAAAAAGATTTAAGGCTTCCGCCAGAGCATTCTCAGGAATCTTACGCCTTGTGACCATTCAGACCTAAAATCGTAGAAAACAGAATCTCTGATATATTTACATCTTTCAAAAAGCTTTCAAAGTTTGTATCACTTTTCAGATGTCTTGATAAATTGTCAGCTATATTGCAATAAATATCATTAAGATCATCAGCATTCAACTTAGAATCTAAATTTTCTTTAGCTGACCCCTTGCCTCTAAGCTCGTCAACAATCCGCCAGGCCACCCTTTATTTGTTAGAAGAAGGTGTAATTCTTTTTGCATAATAAAGCTGCTTAGCTGCCCTTATAATTCTACTCCATATTCATTAAAATAATTACCAAAAAACAGGTTATGCATACTAAACTTTCTAATGTAATGACGTGATCAGAGGATGCGCTGTTTATTATGTTATATTTAACTTCTTCTTGGTTCTTCTTCTTTGTCGGCTTTTCGGACGTTCTATTACTGTTTTATTACTTTCTCTAATTTTGGAAAAAACTTCAAACGGATCTACGAAAAAATGTATAAAAGGCATCACCGCCTGTCTTTCATAAAATGTAATATGTAATGAATAAATAATAAGATATCCTGAGTGTTCCATTTCTATACAGAACATTTCTGAAATAGAATAGAATAATTTTTCTTTAAATTAATGCAAATATTTGTCAGACTAAATTTCATTGCTGTTAGAATTGAATGCATAAATTTGTATAGTACTTTATTAACAAATATTTAATTTGAACTGTTTTTAAACACTAATTTAGTAAAACTCATCTCATTTTAATGCATAGGACGTAATCGGAAATCGTAATCGAAAGCGAATGGCTTGATGTGCTACGATTTTCTTATTACTCATTATCAGGATGGGTATCTCCGAGTTTCAGTTGCTCATCAGAATTTAATTAAAATAGATATGAACGTAAATAAGGTCCACTAAACAACATACCTACATTTTTATGACCTGTGAATAATGTGTAAAAACATAATGAAAAGCTTGAAAAGAACGAAACTATGTTTGCTAAAATGCAATGAAAACTTCGGTTTCACATGTGAAACGTTTAATTACTGCCAAACAATAATTACCTGTTAAGGTTAGTTTGGGTTCCATGTATTATTTCAGCCAACTCCATATTGATTGCTTCTTTATGTTTGCGGTTAGTCGAATAAGCAAAATTTTAACTCCTTAAAAATAACTTGTCCTTCTCCCTTGTATGTCGGTACTGATGATTGCCTTGTTCGGAGCCGAAAACGCTCGACAGTAGGTAATTATATATTAAGTATTTTATACCTGAAATCGAAATTTCATTGTATTTTATCACGAAGGTACCTATGTAGCCATTAAGTTCGCTTTGGAGCTAAATTTTACATAAAAATCTACGTCAAATGGCACAGGTAGCTCGAATTGAACTATGTGTTTCAAAGAAACTGCTTAACTTTTTACTCCTAACAAACATGTATAAATGTTCTAACACATTTTCTCGCAGGCTACATCATGTAGATCTCTTTTTACTGTCCCTTTTTCGTTTCATCGAGTCTCAAATCACACCCGTGCTAAAGAAGTTTTCACTTCAAAATTAAATTTTGAATTAAAATTGGTGCAGGGTACAACCATTAAATTATATTTAAGAATCCACGAATTATGTGATTTATCCAATCCAAACCATTTAACATATATTTTATTTCTTTTTTTTTTCTTAATACTTTTTCTACCAAATTGACATCTGAATGTTTAACTTTCTGCAACTCTTCTCCATAGATGTTTGTGTGACAAACGTAAATGCGTAGTATAGCAAATTAATTGCCTTTTTATGTCATTTCGGTTTCAAATATATTGTGATATTGTTACATGACATGACAAATTGAATTTTTAGAGAAAAACTTGAAAATAAATCATTAATATTTTCCTAAGACATCTATGGAAATAATTATTTAAAAATTTATTTATTTTCTGATTAAAATGCATTTTAAGTTAAGAATGTTTGTGGCATTTCCTCCCCCATTACTTTTTTATGTTAAAAATGCCTGCAAACAAGTAAATTCCCTCCATTGACACACCTTTGAAATACTTCGTAATTTCCTTGACTTTAACTTTATTGCAGACGTGGAAAAGGAGAGAACACTTTCCATCTCCACCACCATCTATGACAGCATGTGCGTCCCGGAGATTCCTTCATACATCGATTATTCCCAGGCGCCCGTCATCAATCCTGCGGAGGATCGAAAGCCGATTACGGTCACGCCACCACCTACCAATCACAATTCGGCATCCGCGCAATCGACGAACAACAACTTTTTGCACGATGGTAAGTACCTACGATGGGTTGATTTGTATTTTCAACATTATGTAGCTTAAAGGGATTAATTGATCCAGAAGTGAATTCTAAATTTTACAGTAGCTTGTCAAAAAAAGCAGTATCTGAAAACACAAAATGAAAATTTTTCTTAACCCTTGCCTAATGTTTCCCAAATGCAGTGCATAGAAATAGCTCAATAAAAACAGTTTTTATTTTTAACATAATTTAACATTCCAAAGAACATACTGCGTAAACAATTAAAAGCTTCCTTGAAATTTAGTTGCTAACGCAGTTTGGACACACGCAGTCGACCCAAGATGTACATATTATTTGCTTTTTGGGTCTCTTGCATACCTTGCTGGTTTTTTGACTTTTTGCTTTGCCAAAAGCACATCTCTTTCGCATGGATTTCGATTCCATTCCAGAGGTTGATTTAACTGGCTATGATGTTCCAAGCTTTTTTTCTACAGATTCACAAAATTGACGACGTATATGTTAATTGTTTACTCGAACTTCCATATAGCCCCTACGAGCTTCTTCAGGAAATTATACCATTTAATTCCAATTTCGTTGAGCTAACTTTGATAAAGCACTCCCCAGCCGTGTTTAGCATTTAAAAAACAGTACCATTGGCCAAAATATTGTTCTCTTGACGTCGAAAAATTTGGTGTCATTATAAACATCCTATAATGTCTGGGTTTTGAGACTCTTGATTTATTTTTGCCTCATGATGCATGCTGGATAAAAGCACCAGCGACCTTCCTTTTTTGAACACAAACTTACTCTGAAATCCATGATGATTCAGGTCGGCTTCGGTTGGCTTCAAATTCTAATGGGATCTGTCTTTTACTTTTATTCATTGCGCCC
>MU182847.1:14791-35296 GCA_016904865.1 Pissodes strobi
CTTCAAATTCTAATGGGATCTGTCTTTTACTTTTATTCATTGCGCCCACATAAGTTAAACCACGCTTTTGCAGTTTGCTCACTGGCTCCACTGAAGACTACTGGTTGCCGGTTGCCGCATGTAGTATTTCTATTTGTTTGTTGGGGCAAAAACAAGTGATGACCTGGGTCGGTTGAGACAATGAAGAATTGGGGCCAATTAGCTCAGTCTTTCAGCCTTTGTGGTTTCATCATCAAAACGCAAGCAGCTAAAAAGAAAGCAGGGTACTGTTGAATATGTTTCGGCCGCCACCATATGTGCACCACACATTATTTGATTTGGATTTTCCCTGCAAATATAGCAAACCATTAAATGCCTTAAACTTTCTCCGGTTTTAAATGGTGGCCGATTTTTAGCAGAAAAACAGACCAAACAGTTCTGTCGTTTCATGCCAATATCCTGATGTCTCCGCCCTTATAGGTTCTGCTTCATTTTCTGACAAGACACCTTCTTCATCAGAGTCATAATTCAAATCGTCCCCAGAATCATAAAGAAAACTCACTTCCCTTATCGTGGTCGCTCAAATATTCATTATTAGCTTCTTCTTGATCGCTTTGATCATTTCCATCTGCTAGGTCATCCAACTAAAATATTGCAGTTTAGAAGCTTACCAACAAAAAAATTCACGTGTTTACTATGTTTGGGTCCAAGAGACACTTCAACACTCAAAAATTATTAGAACGTACACGGTAACTGCTGACACACGTCTGGCTAATGTCTGGCACCACTAGAGATTAACGAAGCGAAAATATTATTCCGGCGTGCAGCGTTGCCAAAGTGTCTAATAAAGCAAATACCCTTGAGGCCCTGGGATCCGCGTATAGTAATTAAAGGCTAAATGCCATAAATCGTCAAGCCATCACATCAACCTGAATTATGTTGTAACAATATAATTTGCATTATGTTTTTCGGTCAATTTTTCGTCCGTTCGGATTTTTCGCTTTAAAAATACGTACAATGATAGCCGATCTTTAGCAAATAGACACCAAGCCCTTCTATCTTTCCCATACCAATATTCTGATGTCTTAACCTTTATAGGCTCTGATTTCCTTTCTCACAAAATACTCTCTTCATGAAGGTCATAATCACGTCGTCCCCAGAATCATAAAAGAAACTCACTTCCCGTGTCATGAGCTCACTATCAGCTTCTTTTTGACCGCTTTGATCATTTCCTTCTACTAGCTCAAGAAACTGTACAAAATATTGCGATTTAAAAGCTCACCAACAAAAATTCTCACTTGTTTACATGCTTGGGTCCAAGAGACCCGGAACATTTCTATACTCAAAAATACGAACCTATGCTGTAACTGCTGACACACGACTGGCTGATATCACGATTAAATGCCCTAAATCGCCAAGCCATCACATCAACATTAAATATGCCGTAAAAATATATGTTGTTTGTAGGGAGGTACTTTGCATTATGATATTCAGTTCTTATTACGCCCGTTCGCTTTTAGAATATATTTTTTTAATTACCCGTTTTTCTTCTGTAATTGATTTATTTCACTACAAATTATGTGTGATATCTAATCATCATTGTGTTCAGGAAATTTATATTTTAATCTGCGGTGTAACTGGAAATATGAGATTCCGGATTTTTGACCATCTCATTTTCTTCAGGGGGAAAAGTACCTTTACATCTCAGAGAATAAGCGCTGGACTAGTTGTCCAAGCTGGAGTCTTAGTTTTTATTTATGCTTTGCATATTCATGAAAAAATGCAAGAGTTGATGCACACGGAAAACTAACTAACTAAGCAGTTATGGTTAGTTATGGTTCTTCGTTTACGTGATTAAATACAGCTTTAGAAAGTAAAAGGAATTCAAAATACACTCAAAACTAGAACTTCACAATAAAATGTAGGCCATAAAATATTGCTGAAATTGTTCTGAATTAAGAATGATAAAATATTCTAGTTAATGCAAATAAATCTTTGCAAGGGAGTTGTAAGTTTGGCATATTTATAATACTTACTTATGGAACATTTGTTGCATTCGTTACGGCTTCTAATAAACTTTATAAGAACTCATTATTCTTAATACACCAAGATAACAATTTATAGGCTTAGTACTTTAATAATATATTATGCGTACTACTCGGTGTAATAGTACCTACATAAAATACAGTTATGCTAATTAGCTCGGGTGCTTCTCTCCGAGCGCATTCAGACACCACGGGGAACTATCATCAAATCTATAAAAATCTACCTATATTTCATCATTAATGAAGATGTTCCGTGACTTCTGACCACTATTTCGAAAATTATATAATTTCGAATAATGTTGCTAATGATGAATTAAGTAGTTTCTGCTATAGTTTTTACAAAATCGAAGGACGCCGTTTTTATTGCGATACTTCTGCAGTTTCTGCTCAAGTTTTAATATACATTCCAGTTAGTTTACATGATTTTCTTGAAATTCATTGGTCGGTATAAACAATTAATTTTAAATCATTTATGACCACAAAGGAAGGGGTGGTAATCTGGTAATTAACTTTAATTAGTGAACTGTATTACCATAGGTAGGTGGGATTTTATTCATAGGGTGTAAATTGAAACATATATTTTAGGTATTAGGTACTTTAATAATGCAGGGTCTAATTTGCATTAATTATAATCAATATATAAAATGTTTTCTAACTACTTTCATGCATTCATCCTTTCACAAATAAAACTAATTAATTTACATCAGGTTAACTATTAGTAAATGTTTAATATCTAACAAAACTTCTTGATTATATGAATTTAAGATAAACTTCTTTCTTTAGGCTGAATTTAATCAAACTTCTTTAAATTCAACTAACTACTTTTCCGCCATTTTACCTTCTTCAATGAGCAACAACAGGAGAGACGCTACCGCGTTTCTGTCTTGAGAAAATGCGTAAAATCTTCCAAAAGAGACCTTAATTTAATGTTGAAGAAAGGGAATCAGAGTACACGAGATGTTTTATAAATATCTGTGCAAACAAATGAGAAAATGACTAAATATCTTGGCGTCGAACAGAGCAGCGACAGAGGCTGATGTTTTTGGCGCCAAACTCAACCAGAGCGGTGACTGAGACCGATGCTTCACGGTTGCGTGTTTGTAAGGTCCTAAAATCTAATTTTTCCTATTGAAGCGGCAGAGAGAATAGAGCGGGAATTGCGCGGACGCGGATGCATTTGAGAGGGTAGAAACATGTTCTTTCTTTATTTGACATATTGTTGTTTACACAACATTGACGGAGACAAATATATATTAAATTGAAAACGATCAAAAACTTTTTCCTTGACGAAGAGTGACAACTGGCTTTCCAGCGAGTGTTTCATATAATGGAATCTATTCTACCGACAATTCAGGTTCGGACTAAGGAGTAACTGAAATACAATGCTTTAAATTCACAAATTGCTTTTTACCTGGGGTGAAAGGATATTTTTTGGGTTTGAATTATGGCTCAATCATACTACGAACATACAGGGTGTTATCACCAAACTATGCGGCGAAAAACGATAAGTTAATACACATGTTGTGGTGTTTTCCCAACAAGAATATAGTAGCATTGTCCTATTTGTCTCGCCCTATATCATTAACCTTTTCAAGGACAAACTTATTTTCAAAAAATAAAATATGTGAAAGCAAAATATGTAACGTGTATTTAAGTGTGATAATGCAAACTCTGTATATATTTTTCCGTCTAATCAAGCTTTTATGTAAATTTTTGCTTAGAAACTAAACTGGGTACGTATACTTCTATCATCTCTCTCTTTCGCTCTATCTGAATGGCACATCTCTATATTTTTAATCTGTGGTATACCACTTTTTAATACACGCTACATCGAACATTAAAGAAAATGAAACTGCGGGTGGTTATCGACCCATCATCAACTACGTAAAAATCTTGTGATATTTCAAATGAAGACATCGTTTCCAAAATCCAATCTGTAGAAAATTACATAATTTCGAATAAAATTATCTAGCTACTTAATTTACGAATGATTGATCGATTGAAAGTTGGCTCCACAGGAAGTTGCCCGAGAGAGCCTTCTGAATGAAAATGAACCTCGTAGTGGCGGTAATAACTTTTATGAATTAAGTGCGTGTCAGAAGCGAGAGGCATAACTGTTTCGTCCCGAGTTATATATACTACGATGTTGGAAGCTAATGAAATTTTCAGTTTAATTAGACGGTAATCTCGTACCAAGGTTTAATGGATAGATAAACTTATAAATGGAAATTTTTAAATTTATTTATTCGCATCAATTGCTGGCTAAAAAAACGAATTGACAAACATATTTTCGAGCGTAGATAGTTAGGCTAGAAGAAGAAGAAGACGTAAGGAAAATCATACGCTTACGTTCACAAATGAATCATACAAATTTTACCAGCAGAGCGGTAAAATTGAGGATTGATGAACAAGAAGATTTCAAATTCAAATATTTATTCAGGTATTTAATACATCGTATCTTTCTTACGTCACAAAACTGGAAAAAAAACAATATAATGTGCCAGCTCACAATCCCACTCATACCTTACATATACATAAAAAATATAGTCAAGACTTATTATAAAGACCATATAAGACTATTTCGCCCTTAAAAATTTTAAATCAGAAATATCCAAAATGCTCTCAGACATCCAGAAACAACTCATTGATGCTGTAGAAAGCCTTTTCAACCAAATATCTCTTAACGGTGGCGCAGAACAATTTTGCAAGCATACTTTTAAGATTCAATGGAAGTTTATTGTAAAAAAGTGGACAATAATAGTTTATAGACAATCTCGTCCTTTCATTCATTCATTCCCTCAGTCATCTCTTCAATCAGTCTCTAAATGTTGTCATATTTGGCTATAAGTGACGTGCCATCTGCAAAACTAAGATTTTCCTGTCTGGGAAGGCCTTGTTTATATCATATATTAAAAAGAGCAGGGGCCCCAATATTGAGCCCTATGGTACTCCATCTTTAACAATTTCCTAGTTTTCTGAGGGTTTTCGATTTCTTTTGTTGCCTGTCTCTAAGGTAACTTTCAAGCAAACACATACTTCCTGCATCCACGCCATAATTTTTAAGTTTATTCATCAGTACACTATGAGAAACCCAATCAAAGGCCTTTGAGAGATCACAGAAGGCAAGACAGGGATACTGCCCCTCCTCAGAAGCATTCGCTATGAATCCTAGCAAGTCCAGCACAGCAAGAGTAGTGGAGTTTTTAATCCTGAAGTCAAACTGGCTTTTAGTTTAGACACAACAGGAATTAATAATATAGGGCGATAATTATTAGTCATTTCAATTTTTTTAAAACAAGCAGGAAAGACTTTATTTCTTATGATTATGTTTATTAATTTGATTATTAATTACTGTACTTGTCCTTCATTGCATCCTTTGCATCCCTGACCCGTACAAAACTAACCTCCTCAAAACTAAAGCTCTGGTCCTTCACAGGGCCACTTAAGTATTCCTCTGAGTTCCCTCCCCCTTCTGGAATCGCTGCTAGGACTTCTCCTGAACTACCAGTAAAAAATTCATTAAAACCCTCAGCTGAGAGGCTCGTTTCATTATTCATTCTACCACCTCCCAGGAAGTTTTTACAACATTTTTTGAATATAATTTGCTTGTTGAATTTTACTTTTATACTTTTTCCTATAAGTTTTAATTGTTTGGTTGAGTTCGGCTGAGGGCCTTATCTTATTTAACTCTTGTAAAAATTTTAAGCTTTCCTTCATTTTTTTCTGCCTTGATTAAACCAGACTATATTCTTCTTATAATTTTTTTATATTATCTATTGTTTGTTTGTTTTATTGCAAATGAATTATTTATTACAGTTTTAAGTATTTAATTAATCGAATTTAATCAAATGTGCTAACCAGAAGCTCAGAGCGTAAAAATATCCCATATTGTCACAATCTTGTGAATAAAACATCTATTTACAGTAATTACAGCAATTACTTAAATAATTAGTATCAATTATTATCAGTTAGCATAGAGACTAGGTCAATCATGGCAATGATGGTCAATTAAAAAATCTAAGCATAATTATAGCTAGTAGAAAAAATAAAGCAAAAAACATTTCACACGTGGAGTTTTAGTGTTTTCCTGAACCACCAGAAAAAAACACAATTAAGCATCAATAGTCCTTGTGGTTTTATTATAGTTGTTTTTAAACGTTAAACCTTTTAAGTGTCAAGAGGTCATTGAAATGTTTCATTAATATCTCATTAAAACTCATAGGTGGATCGGAAATGTGCAAAACCGACCGTCAATCAGCCCCTAGCTGAGCACATTTGAAATCACCAAACTGTACACTGTAGGATCTACCATAACTTGGTTCTGTCTTTTTATTAAAATTCATGACTCACCAATATCGCCTCACGATCCCCCAGAGCGAGTGATATCACTGACACAGTGCAATCCTTGCTATGACAAATTTTGTTACGAGAATAGTCTATAGGGGTACTGGAAATATTTATATATACGTATTTCGTATTCGTACACGTGATTGGACCCAAATGGCGCCTTCCACTGCGACCCTTGGTCTATTCTGGCTCACATCTGTGGTTTCCACTAGGCCAGAGGCTCGTAATTTGAGAATTTCCAAACATTGTTTGTCTGGTTCTTTCCATTGCTGGACAGTGGCATAAAACATGATCCATTGTTTCTTCGTCCTCCAAGCACAAGCTGCATTCCGTTTGTTCGGAAAGCCCTATCTTATTCATGTGGCTTCTTAGCCGACAATGGCTAGTCTACATGATAACTACAGCCTGTTCCTGATGTCGGCCAAATTGAAGAAGTTGTCTAATTCTCACTCCTGATGGCAGATTCACTACCATCTTTGAATGAGTTAGGCTCGATAACTTTCTCCATTTGTCTACAAATTGCTGTGGTGTTCAGCTGGAAAGAGCTTCTTTAGCTGTATTGTAAGTTTCATAGGATCAGAACCAGTACTGGGAATAGTACTGGTTCTGATCCTATGAAACTTCATATCCTGTATGTCCAGGTACCCAGATCAGTGTAAGTTTACTTTCTCTACGTAGTTTCGTGAGTAGTTCCTGACAGTTCCATACTGCCCTGGATGAACAACGGCTAGATTCAAGAGCTTTCAAAGCCGTTTGACTGTCCGAGAATATTTTGATTGACTTGCCTTTCCAGTTTCTATCGATTAGCCACTCAGTCATATCAGTGGCTTGAACTTCAGCCTAAAAAATGGTTGCATGTTTGCCTAGGGAGTATTTAAGCTCAACTTTGCCATTTTTATTCCATGCAGCGGCGCCTGTACTATCATTGGTCTTGGAGCCGTCACTGAAACAAATATTCTCTGTTGTTCTCAGATGTTCCGAGTTTTTTGCCCATTAATTCCTCTCTGGTAGGAGGACGTCATAAGCATGGTAATAGTTAGTTTTGGTAGGCATAAAATCTGATGGTAGATCCAACACACTGTCCCGCTCATTGACGTTTCTCAGCCTGTTACGCACCATGATGATCGGCTGCAGATTGTTGATCACCGGCTGTGTCAATCCATACGTAGCCTATCTGGCCTCCTTCTCCCGTACTATTTGGAGATGTGACAGATTTAGACGACACTCAAGCGCTGCCGTGTGTAGTGCCGAAGGCGGCACTAATTGCCAGACACGCTTGTCTTTGTAAGGTGGATAATTTGATTCTCGCGGAGCTCTGTAAGCTCTTAGAGTACCAAGCTACTGCTACATATGTCATTGGTGTTATGACCGCAAAATATATCCAATGCATTTGTTTGGGATGTATGCCCCATGTTTTGGCACAAATGCGTCTGCAGGTCCATAGAGCACCTCCACATCCCACAGCGAGAGAACCGCTAGCAGACCATCCATCAGGAGAGACCACAGAAGGGGCGACAAAATCCCACCCTCCGATGTATATACGAGTCGGCGTCTCAGTCCACATTCTGATTCTGAAAGACTCCATTAAGTTAAGAAGACTTTGGACACTTTCCGCTTGATTTTCATTAAAATTAATGTTCGAATCAACGGCGCCGTTACAATCAAACTCCTTGAAGTGCAACCTCTTGTGATCTTTCCGAGAGTACGCCTAACCACGTCAATAAAATCCTTCTAAAATCATAATCTTCTGACTTGTACAGCAGTATTTCATGATTAACAAATGTCAAAAGCATTTGCATCGCGACAAAATGCTAAAGCAGCAACTATACCCTCGTTGAAGACACAATACAAGCTTCATTCGTACTCTTCTTCTCCTGGAACCCAAACTGAATAATAGTTAAAAGCCTTGGAATCAGTGAATATGTTGTTTCTGCTACTTACAGTAGACGAAGCCTGGATTTTACTAGAACATCATTTACAATACTTTGAAATATTTCAGCATGAAATAATAAGAACATCTGTAGACCAGTCAGACCAGTGATTGGTACTAACCGTACAGTGTTTGACTGAATTAGAAACTTAATTAATGAAGTAGATACTGTAAGATTCCTAAACAATCGAATAATGACAACTAAGGCACGTTTTCAGGAAAATATGAAAAGAGAACACCTAAACAGCTTGGAGAATTAGAAGGAGAACATAGGTAAAAAAGGATAGATGATGCTAGAAAAATTAGAATGGAAGGAAATTAGACCTTATAGCGAAGTGAAATTAAAGTTTCAAATAAATGTCAATTAATGAACATAAATTACTACAGCACCCAGCTCTTGTAACAATCGTCAAGTATATCCGATAAACAATACCACTTGCAAAGTGCGACAGTAAAGTGTCATTTATTATACAAAGCAAGCTGAACTTTTTTTAATAAAAAGATAATTGACAGTAACTATAAGAGATAAATGCCAATGATATTTATCATGGTTTCGTATCTGACCGACGACATTTATAATTCATTTAACACTTTCATGTTAATTGTGTTTATATCTATACATAGTTTCCACCGTTTAATAAATAGTGCTAAGGTAATTTAGCGATATAATTTCTCAATCCAGTTTTGTTACTAATAAAACAAGTATATTGTTCTTTTTATGCAACCGGCATTTATAATTATTACAGTAATAATATGATTCATATATGATGAATCGAGCGTCGCCATCCAATTAATTAAATAAACCTGTAAATCTACTGCGAAAAATATTTAGTCCTTCAGGATCCTTTTTTGTTTTAAAATGGGGAAAAATTTTAAAAAACGTCCAGAATCTACCACCAGGAACTGACTGCAAGACGGCTCTCCCCCTCTACCCTGCCATTATTCTAAGAACTTACTTGGTAAACTTTTGTTTTGTCTTTATTTATGGTGTAGAGCTTTTCTAGATGCAATATTTGCTGGAATACTTCTAATGTGCCTTCAACAGCCTGAGTGTGGCATGAAAAATTCAAAATTTGGAGGATCTGTGACTTCATCTGATTGCCAATTAATTAGCTCGGCATAATCGATAGCATCAAAGTTTAGGTATGGTACTTTAAAATAACAAAGTTGGTGATGGTTTGGAAGTTCGAGATTTTACTCATACTCATACTCATACTCAATTAATTAATGTCATCTTACAAACAGTATTTACACTTGTCAGTGGTATATAAAAAAGGTACAAAAATAAAATTGTTAATTCAAGAAATCTAAAACTAAATTAAAACTACAATTGTTATTAAAATTGGTACTCTAAAAATTCCTCAAAAGAATAAAAACTATTTAATAAAAGATGCTTTTTAATTTCATTTTTAAATGTACCTCTCTCCAGGGTTTTCATTTCATTAGGAAGACTATTATAAAACTTAATTGAAAGATATCCTGGACTGTTTTGACACCTTTTTAACCGATGGTAGGCAGGTACTAGTAAATTATTCTGTCTAGTATCATAATCGTGAACATCCCTGTGCACCCCAAACCTCCCCAGATTATCATTCACGTACTAATTGTTTTATAACACCCCTCTTGAAGTCTGTTTTTACTACTATATCATCACAACTCACTACCGCAATTTTGTTTAAAGTTTCACCCAAATAATTTTGAAGGAAGTTGAAAAGACTTGCCTTGATACTATACTGGCGCTTCCGGAAGTAGGCGACACATGAGCTAAGTAGGTAGAACCTGGTTTCACAACAAGAACTATGTGTTTATCAGTAATTTACTTACTGTGATAAGATGTAACCACTTTATTCGCTAACCGCTCATTCAGCTGTAATGCCTGACTAACTCAGCCGTTTGTAGTTTTGTTCTTTTTAAAGGCGTGGGTTAAAGCTTATGGCATTTAGAGCGGATACTGCAAGAAATTTATTACAAATTCCATCTGTCTGAAAATCGGATAATAAAATGTAGAAAAAATACCCTGTGAAAGAGCGTACAAAAATAGAATGAAATTGAATTATGGCCTAAATACAGTTTCCAAAATAAACACCAGGAATACAAACAATCAGTTTATTAAAACTAACTGCGTATGTATAACAATATACCTTTCCCGAATTAGGGAAATACTATCGACTGATGGGAACTATTTTTTTAAAATGCGATGGAAAATCACTGCCGCTGACTTATCAGTATCACTGGTGGTAAACAGTATTCCAATTTTTATTAGGTATATTAATTACTATAATTAAGTCCAAATGAAAAACCTAATGTTATTCAATTAGATGAATTGAATATTCAAGTAAATGAATTATTTTCAAAGAATATTGGCGTTATAAATATGAATATGTGTTTTTATTATTTTTTTTAATTATTTATTTTGCTTTAGGGTAAAAAATAAATGAACCTGTTTATTTAATTTTATTTTTATTAAAAATAAAAGCGTCCACTTAACGCAAAAAACAAATAAAATATTTTTATAGAATGAATAAATTTCAAAAGTAACTTAAACTATTTAAAATTACGTCAAAGCAAAATAAGTAATTTAAAAAAAGAATAAAAAAATTATAAACGCCAATATCAACTGAAAAACGATAAGAAAAATTAAAGTTCGTATTTTTATTGTATTAAGTTGATTATGATCCATTGAAGACGAAACGTCCTATTCCAAACTGAATACCACCATTGGATAGAGCAATGCAAAAGTGCCACTCAACTTGAAATCCGTTTTTAAATAAGCCCAGGAAAAAGATAAAACGATGTTTCAAAATCTTGTTTTTTTCCGGATATCTCCGGAAATACTCGGAATTTTAAAACTTTCTAAACGGCATATTATTCGGCACCTAAATGCGCAATTTTGCTCTAATTTGACTGACACTGTATCTCTTACAGTTTTCGAGATCCCCATACATAGTACAGAACAGTGCATTATCCGATTATTGGTTTTTAGAGAGGTAGATAACATTTTTAGGTATATCTATTTTCGGGTTTTTCTTTTATTTTCTATTTTTGTGTTCACTTTTTTGTTTGAAAATTCTGAGCCTTGGGGAGTTTTGCACCGACAATCTTCCCCTGCCTCCTCCATGGACTTTACTGTATAGTGTTCGATTATATCAAGTCTTTTCGTACCTAGTTAAAAAATGCAAAATACAATAATAAATTGTATTTGTTGGCCTTCTCGATTAGCATACGTCAGACAGGAACAATGCTAAGGAATGTATTTGACATAATATCATTCAATAATACCAAAAAATAAATGCAACTTAGTGAAATTATTGACACATTTTCAATCGGTTTGATTATCAATGATAGTACACCTTCATTCACCTTTGTTCATTTGCAATACAGCAGAGTACTGTATTACATGAAAACGGTTCATTTAATACAAATATATTTTAAAAGAGATATTTCAAATCTGTATTTTTACATGTAGACGGAATATATATTGTCTTGCTCATTAGCGAATTAGTCACAACGAATATCATTCCTCAAACTATGTTTCCTAGAAATATTCATCAACAATTATCACACTCTAGCCGGTTACTTTGAAGTATTTTCTATTAAACATCAATGTTAGCATGTTTGATTCGATACCGCAGACGGCCCCGTCCTAGACTCCATTTATAAATATCATTTCTCAATAATGTTTTATTCGTAATTGGTGTTTTTTATGCAAACGAGATTTAAATAAATTACATATGATTCATGCGATAAGCTTTTGCGTTATACTTAACGCACAGGTTATTAGTGAACTCTTTTCTACTGATGCGTAAAACAGGACCTAAATAAGCGCAATTATCGTTGGTAAAGCGAAAAATGGACGCGTTTGTATGATAACACACATACATCAACCAGACAAAGATGTTCTAACATATTAACTTAACCTAAATTAAGTAATAACAACTTTCGCATTTAGATGCCGTGACGAGGCTTCAATTACGCAATTTCAATGTTTTAATGTGGCATAGGCATAGTTTTTATTTCATTTTAACAACAATAAGGCGAAAAAATTCGTCAATCCCATGAGCATTAGTCATGTCTATGATGGTGTGAAAATTTGATGCCATTGATTCAGAAATAACCAAAACGTATGGTTAAGATCGGCATTCGATATGATTCCCGATCTTAACCAATTCCAATAGATAATCTTTATTTCTATAAATAATCTGGAAAAATAGCATAACGATCATTTTTGGAAAACTCTTGAAATAAGTAAGTTTGAAGATCTACTCAACGTTGGAAAATGTGAGCATTTTCTGAACATCATGGCCCATCTGAAAAGAATAAAATAAAAAATGGTTTCTTTTTATTTCTCTTTATTATATTATTCTCGATTTTATCTGCGTCTTATTTTCGTTATCGGTGAATATTCATCAAGAGAAGTGAAATTCAAGAAAATTATTAGACTTTTGATTTCTTTACCCATTAATAAATAATGCTCACTTTTTCGAATGTTAAGTAGGTCTTTAAATTTAGTTATTTCACAAATGATTGTTATGGATTTTTTGTAACAAAACTATAGGCATTTCATTAAATTTACCAAGGAACAGCTACGCTACAGAAGAAGATTACTATAGTTTTCCATATGAATAGAGCTATATTAATAATACTTACTCAATTCCAAAAGTAATGTTTTATTATAAATTTTAGCAAATTATATTGGGAAATCTTTTAAAAAAATCTTCATTCGAAGAATGATAATATCAGAAAAAATCCTTTGTACTGTTTGAGATATGACGAGAGAAAGCATTAAATTAGTCACTGTAAAGGAAGTAGCCTTCAATAGCTATTCTGTCACAAATAAATAGATCAACATCGAAAACGAGAACCAGAATTACCCAAACAATGAAAAAACTAGGTTAAAACCAAGAACCAAACAAGGATGAAGGATGCGTTTGATAGTGAAAGCCAGATAACGAATATTGCACACCGTTGCTTCAAAACCTCTAGACATGGTTGGTTACCCCGCTAACAATGCCAATGGTGTTCTCTATTATTCTTCTTTCAGTGTTTTACGCCTCTTCTTCTTTTTAGTTATTAATTACCCTTTCTGCCGCGGAAATCACAATCAGAAGACTCGCGGCGGTGTCAATTATGATATACTAGTTTCTGTTAATTATCTATTTAGATCGGTTGTCGTGAGTGAATATTTGTGGTTTGTGGTTTCATGAATCAATGGTTCCGGATTCTCTTGGAATAAGGATGGCTATTATATTGAGAGGTGGGTATTTGGTATTAATATAACACTTGCACTGTTACAAATCTGCTAGTTCCGACAAAATAAATATCAAGAATTTTTATTGTTTCATTTTCTGTTCAGGCTGTATTCAATATACCATAATAATTCCATTCCAATGTCATTCAAAGAATCACCAACTTCCTCTATTATATGTTAGTACAAATCTGAATTTTGATGAATTTTTAAATGTAGTTTTATGATACTTAAAGTCAATTCAAGTAGCTGGTAAAATATGTTGAATTGATACAATCTAAGTGAAGTCACTTGAATTTATGAAATAACCAACTCTCTATGCAGGGCCAATCACAAAATGAGAAATAGACAAGTTTTAAACAGCAAAATAAAAGGTTACGAAAAAATACCCAAAATGATTTCAAGTAGCAGACCGATAGTCAATGTTAGTCTAATAGCAGATACACTTCCAGACATTCTAATAATTATATTACTAGGAAATTTCTTTCTCGGATACTGCTTGCCATTCTTTAACGAGAACATTCAGTGACTGGTCCTATATTATTGTGTGCTATATTGGATTAAAATAAGGTAATCGGAGTGGGCCATCAAATCGTTGGCTATGGTTGACCAGCAGTTCTAGTAGAACGAGGTGTGGCATTATTGAAATTTTCTTCAGATTATACTGAATTTTAAATGTGGAATAAAAGATTCTATTACCAGGTGGGTTTGTGCATTTCCTGACCTCACCTCACCTCAAAAAGTCACCATTTCCTTCATATTGGCCTTAGCATTTTTGTTCTCCGCGCTCTTTCAAGACACGTCATTTTCCTTCGGGTTTTTCCCGGTGCTTCATTAAATTATATAAATTTTGCTCGAAGTCAGGATGGTAGATTATTGTCATGACGTCGTATTTTATTTATTTCTTTATTTATCTACAGGGTTTCGCCCATTTTGAAAAAGGATATGGCAACAATACTAACAGAAAATTACATAATAAATAGAGGTAACAACCTGCAAACAAATACAAGAGTAGCCTAAGTAACTTGAGGAACCCATTGTAAAGGGCAGAAAAGTCGAGACTGCAATAAAACACCTATATAGCCTCAGTACTGGTAAAATCAGCACTACATCTTCCAAAAACCTAGCATTTTCAATGCCATGGAGCCAATCTGGTGAATATAATGCTCAAAGCTGAGGGTGCGATCAAAATGAACATCAAGATCCCTAATTTCAGAACCACGATGTAACTACTGTTTATGGTGTAGTTGAAAACAACGGTATTCCTAATTGGATAAAGTGATATAAGATGGCCCTTGGCAGCATTTAGGTGAATGCCATTTTTAGATCAATCAGTTCAAGTCAGGCTGCAACTTGCAATAATCAATCATGGATTCAACCCTATTGAAAAACTTAAAGGCGGTTAATAAAATTTTACTATGATGAAAACAATTATTCTTTATCTGATTAATACAAATACTAATTAACAAATGACACAGGTGAGAACACTGAGGCACACCAGGTACGACATTTACCTCCTCACAAAAGCGTTGCTCTTAATTATTTGTGTGCGTCCTGATAGATAACTCATCATTTACCGTTGATTCCAAGCTTACAAAATTTCCCAGACAAAATCCCATGATTAATTCAATCAAACGCCGTTGCTAAATCCGTATATGTACCTCGTATCACCTCTTCATTGAACCAGACAGAAATGCTTCATTCAATATTAAGTTTAGTTCAGTTGCTTTACCAGATCTAATTCCAAACTTTTGATCGATAAGGTTGCCATCTAATTTAGTTGGCAAAATGTCGCAGAATAATGCTAATATTGTTTATGGGTCTATAATTTACAATATTATTTTTTTCCCCAGATTTATGGGTTGTACTGATATAGCTCAACTTCTAAAAATCATGAAATGTTTCGGTATTCAATGACTCATTAAAAATATGGAACAGTGAACTTGAGAGATCAAAACTGCCGTAGTTAGGCAGATTTATGGACTGGAGTGATATAGCTTAACTTCCAATAGTCAGGAAATGTTCTGGTACTCTAAGTCTGATTAAAAATATGGAAGAGTAGACATGAGAGAACAAAATTGTAGTACTTCGGCAGGGACAGAAAGATAGATAAATCTTCCTGATCTGTGAAGTTGAAATCCGTTGTATGTCACCTTATATATGATAGCTGTTCCTGACCCCATCACTTTCCAATCTTTGAATGAGTCCGTCAATTATTCAGAATAGGCCCTTGTTCTTGTAGCTTCAAAAAGTGGGCAGGCAACCAAAATGTATTTAAATTTTATTCAAATAATTGATATTCTACACATAATTTATGTAATAAATTTGTTTTCAAGAAGAATATATCAATGAAAATTTGCAACAGTTGTGTCATCAAACAAACAACACTAAGTCAATAATATACATTGGCAAACGTGATTTCTCGATTAATGAAAATAACAACCAAATGTAAGTTAACAATATTGAAATAATTAATTAAATAACAGAACCAACAATACGAAAAATAATTTCTTCTTATGATGCCATATGGTTCGAAGTCATGTAGTCCGGTCTAGTTTCGGATATTGTGTAGCCATGATAATCTCTTCTGCCTTCGATTTTACCTTCCAATATTACTATTGAAAGCAGTACCTATCTCCTCGCATAATGTCTCAATTAGTTATTTTTCTTTACTTGATATTTTTAAACAATACTGGACATTTTTGTCTGGCTGCTCTAAGCATGTTCTCTTTTCTAACTCTGATATTCAAAGCATTTGACGGAGGGTCCATATTTCAATTTCAAATTCTTCAAGATTGTTGATAGTGTTTGAATGTCTACGCCTCCATGCCGTACAGAAGAACTGCCCATTTTATATATTAAATCAAAATTGAGCCCGTGGTGCGTCAGAACCTTTAGTAGTCGTAAGAAAACATGACCAGCTTGCCCAGTTCTGTCTCTGATCTCCAATTCAGGGTCTTATTTCTTATTTAACATATAACTCAAGTACCTGAACTATTTAACTCTTTCTATTTAATTACCGTTGATATTTATTCAAACGTTGCTTATAATTATGTACGTAGTCTTATCCACGTTGTTCATTTTCAGGCCCAAAGGGCTGCTTGCGTCATTAACGGCATTCATCAGTGTTCTGAAATCATTAGCACAGTCTGCTAAAATCGCTGTATCATCGGCGTATCTGATGTTATTGATAGAAACACCATTTACCTTTATAGTTAAAGTTACTGCAGAAACTGTCTCAACAAACGCTCCTTCCAAATACAGGATGAATAATATGGGGGAGAGTATGGGGCCATGACTTTCCTTTTTAATTTTATAGTCTTTTATTGACAGTTGGGAACCGCACTTTAGCTGTTTAATCCCAATACAGGTTACTAATAATTCTGTTATCTAGTGCTGAGGAAAGCATGATCAAGACTTGCATGGTCTTGGGCTTGCAGCAAGAGACTTGCAAGTCTTGCTTTTAGTCAAGGCGTAAAATAAAAAAAATAAACAAGACAAAAGAATAAAATAATATCAGACTGTTTCGAATTTGATATCCGTATGTTCCACTCTTAACATTGGGTAACTAAAAATCTGAAATTTTCGAAAATATAAAAATCTAATAATCGAACATTAACCAGCAGTGAGTCTCGCAAGACTCATTCATGCAACTTCCAAAGTCTTGGTCTTACAGAACATAGCATTGGTATTGATCTTGTCCTTGTATACACAGTCTTGATCTTGGTCTTGCTAACCAAAAAACGGTCTTTTTTGCAAAACCAAGACCGAAACCGGTCTCGCTCATCAATACTAATATCTTGTAGATGTTGTAGCAAGAAGTCATGTCAAATTGTCAATTGCTTTTTCATAATCGATGAAGCTCAATGACACGTCCTTGCTCTGATCGAGGCAGTTTTGAACCAATGTCTCTCTCGTACCAAATCCTGACTGAATCCACTAACCTCTACGCATCATCTATATGTAGAATGCGCAAGAAGCATTTTAAGAAGTGGATCATGAGGCTTATGAGACGGTCATATTTTCAAGGCCTCGCACTCTGCTAGTTTGGAGCGTAGCCAATCTGTGGGGATTTCTCCGATGTCATATATTTTATTGAACAGGCAAATTACTACTTCCATACCTTTATGGTTTAATAGCTTAAATATTTCTGAGTACATCTCGTTCGGTTTCGGAGCTTTACCGGTTTTCTTCAATGTAATTGCATTTACCCCTTCCAGCTTTAAAATGCTTGAACCTGGTGGTGGATTATTTAGTGTCTCTATCTGTGTAAGCTCAGCAGTTTACTTTAGTCAACCATTGGCTCATTTTTGTAATTCGTTATAGACATGGTAGTTCTGATCTGATACACTTCAGCCATTTCTTTTTTTTTTTTTTGAGGAAACAAAATGTGTTCAGCTTCAGCATATAGTCTCTCCATCCATTTTTCGTTTGATAGTTTGATTTCGTAGCGGATTTGTCTTTAATACCTTTGGTATCTATCGTAATCTTGCATTTTCTACGTTTTTCCACTATGTTTAGTATGACGTTGGCCATCCATGCATTTTTAGCCGTTGTTTTTGGGAATAGGAAGATACCTGTTTGCACTTTTGAATATTTCGCTTATATTGTACCAGAAGTCTTCAATATTATCTCTAGTTGAAGCACCATCTTCAGTGGTCCGTTCTAACTTTTCCATCAGTATATTAATTTATATAGTTCTAGACTAAACACAGTTAAAAGGTGGACAATTACATAAAGCAGTTTCGGAGCTAGGATGTGTGTATCATTCCAGCGGATAACCCACATATTACCAACAAACCCCAATAAAATACCAGATTTGTTGTTCCTTAATCGCATAAAATTTGGCTATTCTCAATGATTGTTCGCAATAACAAATAAAGTGTTTTAAGGCGACATAAGATAACCAAGAGCTATTTATAAATTTAAACTCACATGATGCCATTTTAAAACTTCTTTAGCCCCTTTCTTATTTTCCAAAAGGGAGACGTCAATCTAAATTTGGGGCCTGGGATCTACAAATGAGGGTTTTAGTTCACGCATAATGATATTTCACAACTCTGTAGTTACCTATTAAGAATTTACTACACAATTACATACAACAAATCATGTATCAAAAATGTTTAATAAATTGGCAGTAGAGATATAACAAGTACATACACAATTTTCGGAAATTTTTGGAAATTTTGTTTAAAGCCAATTTATTAATAGTGAGTGAAAATTTTATAATAGTGAGTGAAAAAGTTCAGAATCCGCAGGGTGAGGGATTTTTCTTTTGGCGCTATGCACCAATTTTTTTGTTACAAAAAATTGGCTTTAGACAAAATTTACACTAATTTCTGTAAGGGAATTTCTTGAGTTACAGGATTTTAGTAAGAAAAGTTTATTGATTAGTCAAAATAATCTTGAATCTTGTCTATATAAATATAAAATTAGGCTTTTTTATTAAAATTACATTTATAACAATTTTGGTAATTTATTGGAGTATTATGCACTTTTTCGTTTATTGACGCCTGTGACGCATTGTTGGGTGAAACACTTGGAAAAATATATATCTTTACATTAGTTTCGCAAGTTTGTTCTTTGATTTTTTTTTCTTACGTTTTGCTCGCCATCTTAATGAAGTTACAGTCTGATGGAATTGGTATTTACCTGGCCAGTAATTTTAATGAGTTGCTCCTCAATTCTCCATTTTGCAAGACGGCTGCGGGCTGACGGTAGATGATCTATTCGAATGATTGTTTTTTTTTTCAGTTTTCAGTTGAGCTCAATGCGTCAAGCTGAGTCTTTGGTCCATGACAAAATACCATTTCTGCCAATGTGTAGGTACCAGATATTACTGAGAGCGGCGTTTAAGAAATCAATTTTTGCGTTTTGCGGTCTTCGCATCATTAGGTTGCCATAGAGGCGGACAAGACAAAGCTTTGGAGACTTTAGGTTCTGCACAAGCCGTTTGCTTTCGGCACATTTTTTCAAACCTCCTTGACTCGTCTTACAAAAAAAATTGGATTGTAGTCAATTCTTCCTGTAACAAAAGAGTAACAAAAGCATTATACCTACTTTTTGCAGCAAAAAGCCAGAAGTAACAAAATTTTAAAATGCGAAGATAAAATAAAATTAAAAAAATAGATACTGACCTGTGAAGGATCCATCGTTATGCATCTCTTTTCGGCAATGAGATAGTAAAATGTTTATAGCTTCTTCGCCTCTCCAAGTCAATGCCACATCCGCTATGTGGTACAATTTTCCGAGGAGTATCTTCCTGCTAATAAGAAATAATAGTTTGGTACTCCTCCTGAGAAAGAGCTCCTAAACTAGTTTTTGAAGTCGCCTTCTTTTGGAATCCCTGACTTTTTACGCCCCACAAATTCCTCATCTTTAAATGGATTTATTTTTGGACCTCACTTTTGAAAGTAAAGTTCCTGCAGCTGATTCGCAGTATTATTCCACATGACTTTCGCGACGGCTTTTTTCATATTAAACGCCCGGTCCTTTAGGATATCATTTAGATTTTCAGTGCAAACCTTTTCCAGGAACTTAGGAAATACCGCCAAATAGATGCACTTGATTTGATTGTGTTTTTTTGGTGTGGTTTTTTGCGTAAATTCGTGTTGATTTCTCGAAAAGAAACTTTACCGAATCTTGCCATTTTTCTTGAAAAAGCTGCTTTAAACTAGGACGCGGAATTACGTTCGAATAATTCAAATATTCGACTATTCTAAATTCGAATTTTTTGTTATCGACAATTCGAATAGAGGGTCTGCAGTTCTGAACTTTTTTTTTGCGACATTTAGGTGAAACATTGGATCGACTAAAGAAACACTGATAATTTTTCGTCATCCACGCTAACAAGTTCGTTAGTAACCACATTTTCATTGATTTTAAAATGTTTGAAGGAAGGTAACTTAATATAATATAATTTTCTGATCTGATACTTATACTTTTGAACCTGCTGAATT
>MU182847.1:35306-116943 GCA_016904865.1 Pissodes strobi
ATTTCTGCTCTATAGTATTGTGAAAACCGCAGTTTCTTATTGTAGTTGGTTATATTTTTGAACCACGGTTTTTTGAGGGTCTGTAGTTTTGATTTTTTCTCGCGAAATTTTTGTCAAAAACTGAAAATCTGGATCGACTAGAAAAACCAAGGATTTCTTCGTCATCTACACTAGCAAATCATTTAGTAAACACGGTTTCACTGATTTCTAAATGTTTCGATTTTTTTGAAGGAAGGTAACGAAAATTTTATATGGCAAATCAATATTTTAATTTTCTGGAAAAATGATCGAAAGTATAAATATCTGATCT
This sequence comes from Pissodes strobi, assembly GCA_016904865.1. Lineage (NCBI taxonomy): Eukaryota > Metazoa > Arthropoda > Insecta > Coleoptera > Curculionidae > Pissodes > Pissodes strobi. Next base: position 35,617 of record MU182847.1, read on the forward strand.
CTGATCAGATATTTATACTTTCGAACTTGCTGAATCTGAAAATGAGCAACATTTTCTGTAGAAATGGTTAGTTTTCGAAATATGATTTTTTTTTAGTTTTTTACAATTTCTAACTCAGCGCCTATGGAAGCCATAAATTATGTGATAAGAACCTGTTAATTTAAAGATTTATACAGTCATTTCTGCTCTACTGAACAGCCCAAACCGCAGTTTCCTGTCGTATTTGGTTATTTTATTTTTGAACCGCGATTTTTTGAGGGTCTGTAGTTTTGAACTTTTTTTTCGTGAAATATTTGTGAAAAGCTTATAATCATCTATTCAAATAGATATTCGAATTATTTGACAATTCGAATAAAATACCAAATGACTATTCGAATACTTATATCTCTCTAAACCGCGGCTAAACTAGGGCGACAATAAGCGTCGGTACCTTTACTGTTGGTGTACCCGTTTTTGGTGACCTTAACTCTGCTCCATTGGCAACATTATCAAGCAGTACCGGGAGAAAAGTGTTTTAAGCCATTGAAAAATCAATCTACACTGTGAGAACTAATAGCATAGAATTAATTGTTAAGATTTTAAAATAGAAAAGCACAAGAAGTACCAGGCATCTTTAAAATATATTCACTAATAACGATAAAACACAAAACGTTGCAAATATTCGTTTCCAAAACTAACGATAGAAACGAAACTCTGACTGAAAATGACAATGAGACCTTATCACTTGTTTTGATTTTGACAATTATACCCTTTGTGGTTGGACATGCGCATACAAAATCGATTGACAGGCTGTCGCCTCTCCTTTTAAGTTTTCTTCCTCTCTGGCTAAACCACAAAAATATAAAGTTTGACTTTGATGGTATTATTTATCCATAGCAACAGTGAAAGATAAAGCCTTAATGTCGACGTGGGCGATGAACGTGTCAAAAACTGTCAACGTCAAAAGCAGGAAATTTTGAATATTTAGATGCAAAATTTTCAGTGAAATTTACATAAGGGGAATTTCCAAATAAAATTAGAAGAAGTGCGGCAGCAAAAGACTTATGCTGCTCCTGAGCTTTTTGGTAAAAATAAAGTGGATCTTAATTTTTTGCATCAAGGCGATAAAGGTGATATTTTTGAAAGTTTGAATAAAACACATATTTTTTGTGACATACAGTGGCTTATCTCCTACTGATAAGTCAATGTCATTCATAACTTTTGTTTTGCCCTTTTGACAAACAATACTGCCACTCTCGAATAAGAAAAATCATACCATCTCAAAATAAAAGGTTTGAAATATACTAATTCTATAAGGCAGCATTTTGTTTTCTTTTTTCATGTCGGCATACTGTAAGGTAATGCGTCAAGATGACAGAAGATAACCCTCTCAAATGAAGGGTAAAAGACCTATTTATAGATTTAAAATCGTACGTCAGTTCTTAACCCTTATTCCGATTTAAGGACTCCGTATGAATATAGCGGTCTTTTTTCAAACTGCTGTAAACAACACAGCCGAGTTCTTTCTTCACTTTAGCAACCCTCCAAGTGGAACGTATGAATGAAGTGCCCTGTTTAGTGGTAATATAAACAAGTGGGCCGTGATTCTGTCGCACGTGTTCCTTTAAAGAACCCCTGACATATGAGCACTACTTCCCGTGCTTTCACGGTGTCGAGATGGGGTAATGTGGAGGGCTGGATTCGGAGGTATTTCCTTCGGTTTGCACAACCTGTAGGCCTACTATGCTTGCTCATTTTTATTGAAGTTGTTGACAGCGCGTAACGAATTAGTTTGAATATATTTAGGATAGAAAAATTGATATAAGAACGCCAAAATTACGTTAAAAAAAAGTCAAGACCTTAAAAAGAACTAATTCAATCGCAAGGAAATATTACTTATGTATTTTCTAATTTTGAGCAGCATTCGCGACAAATAATCAAAGAAAAAAGCCTTTCTACCCTAATTAAAGAAATACTGATTTTCTGCGAAATAGTAATTTTCCAAGATATACTCTGAGACTTTTTAAACTACAGAAAAAAATATTGAAAAAATTGGGATTTTTCCATCACTTTCAAATGCTGCCCTGTGCATATTTCAGCAGAACTTTTTCGTTTCAACTGAAAAAATACTAATTTTTCTCAAAAGACTCTCAAACTTGTATAGAAAATTCTACATAGATTCCTAAACCCATAATATGAGCATTTTGAAATAATTCTTAAATTGCATTTTTAAGCACTTTACCGGCAGTGAAAAACCGAAAACGGTTCCTTCACCTTAAGTGAAAAAATATTAATTTTGCTCAGAAAATTCTGAGAAATTGTAGATAAACAGGAATTTTTACGTTCTTCGAAAATCTATACGAGAATTCGAATCTTTCTATAATCGTTAAATAACATATTCTTCTGTGGATTTTTTAGCACTTGACTAACACCGAAAACTGTTTCGTCAATCTAGCTGCAAAAATACTAATTATTTTCGAAAAACGTTGAAACTTTTCCAGTCCATTGGAAACTCTCTGCAGAATTTAAAAATGTATACGGGAAATTTGAGAATATTTAATGTTTCCATAATTTTCACACATACCCTACGCATTTTCCAACATAAAAATCCAGAACTTCTTTACTTTCTTTGAATAAATCCTAATTTCGCTCAAAAGAATCTGAAACCTTTCATGTAAGTAGGGAATTCTACGTAGATTTCGAAAATCCATGCAAGCATATTAGGTAAATTCACATTTTTTCATATATGATCCTCTATGTATTTTCCAGCTCCTGACAAAACCCGAAAACTTTTTTCAATATAAGTGAAAAATACGATTTTTTCGTAAAAAATCTTCAAACTCCTCAGATAGATAAGAAAATGTACGTAGCTTTTGAAAATCTATACAAAAAATTTGAAATCATTCGAATTAGGTATAGTCGTTTATCGTCAAATATGCTGGCCTGTGCATTTTCCGGCACTTGACAAACATCAAGAACTTTTGCATTTTAAAAAATAATAATTTTCCTCAGAAGACTCAAAGTTTTACGTATATAAAAATAATTGGATTTTTACCATATTCTTCAAACGTGCTGCTCTGTGCATTTTTCAGAACTTGACAGGCAGTTTTGTTCGGAAAATTCTGAGATATTTCAGATAAAAATGAAAATTTACGCACACTTTAAAAATCTATACTAGAATTTTAAGAAGAATTAGAAGCCTTCCATTATTAATTTTGCTCAAAAATTTTAAAACTTTTCAAATAAATAGGGACTTTTACTAAGATTTCAACTATTCATGCGAGCATATTGAAAAATTAAAAATTTTTTCATATTCTTCACATATGATGCTCTGTTTATTTTCCAGCTCCTGTCAAAACCGGAACACTTTTTTCAATCTAAGTGGAAAATGCGAATTTTTCTTAAAGAATCTTGAAACTCTTCAAATAGATAAGAAAATTTGCGTAGCTTTTAAAAATCCATACCAGAATCTTGAGAACATTCGAATTATTCGATAATCGTCAAATATGCTGACATTGCTGGCCTGTGCATTCTCCAGCACTCGTCAAACATCCTGAACTTTTCCATTTTAAGAAATAATATTTTTCTCAAAAGACTCAAACTTTTATGTAGAAAAATAATTGGATTTTTTCCATACTTTTCAAAGCATATTTCAGCACTTGACAGGCAGCGAAAAAAATAAAAACTGTTTCGTCCCCTAACCGAAAAAATATTAATTTTGCTGGGAAAATTTTGAAAAATTTCGGAAAAAAATTAAATTTTACGTACACTTTAAAAAATCTATATTCGAATTTTGAGAAGAATTACAAGCTATCCCTTATTAATTTTGCCCATAAGATTCTGAAACTTTTCAGATAAATAGCGAATTTTGCGAAGATATGAAATATCCATGCGAATATATTGGGAAAATTCAAACTTTTTCATATTTTTCAAATATGATGCTCTATTTATTTTCCAAACCGGAAAGCTTTTTTCCAATCTAAGTGAAAAAATACGAATTTTTCTCGAAAAATCTTGGAGCTTTCTGAATAGATAGGAAAATTTACATAGCTACGAGAATTTTGAGCACATTCGAATTATTCGTTAACCGTCAAATATGCTGGTCTGTGCATTTTCCAGCACTTAACAATCATCAAGAACTTTTCCATTTTAAAAAATAATAATTTTTTATCCGATCGGACGAAAAACGACACCTTTCCGATGTGTTTTCTCACCGCAAAAGTCATGATTCCAGTATATTGCATTCGTTGCTTGGCAACATGCAATAACTGTACAAGAATAGAAAATAACTGTCCAGGAATATAACATTCCCGTCCTAGGCCGGGAATGTAACATTTCTGTCCATTCAAATGCCTTGTTTGTCAGATCTGACGTCTATCAAAAGTAACATTTAGCTGTAGTTTCCGTAGCTACGTAATAAACTTCAAGCTCGCTCGATTCAAAACTTGATATTATGTTGAGTTTAAATTTAAAACACCGTTTTTATTTAGAGTAATATTTGGCTCTATTTTTATAAGTACGTATTCTAATTGATTTCGATCGGATAAAAAATAGTATGTGCAACTCGTAGGAAAAGCACATTCCTGGACGACTGTGGTAGTTGCTGGACGAGGCGCAGCCGAGGCCAGCAACTACCACAGTCGTCCAGGAATGTTTTGCTTTTCCTCCTAGTTACACAATATACTATTACTCAAAAGACTTTATGTAGAAAAATAATTGGAATTTTTACATATTTTTCAGTGCATTTTTCAGCACTTGTCAAGCAGCGAAAAGAACGAAAACAGTTTCGTCCCCTAACTGAAAAAACATTAATTTTGCTCGAATAATTCTGAAAAATTTCAGATAAAAATTAAAATTTACGCACACTTTGAAAATCTGTACAAGAATTTTGAGAACAATTAGAATCTTTCCAGTATCGTTAAATATGCTCTTCAATGGATTTTCCAGCACTTGACTAAAACCGAAAACTGTTTCTTCAATGTACTTGCAAAAATACTAATAATTATTTTTCAAAAAACTTAAAACTTTTTAGATCCATAGAATTTTGAAAATCAATACGAAAATTTGAGGATATTTTTTCAATAATCTTCATTCACATATAGGTACTAACTATCCTATGCATTTTCCAGCACTTAACAAGAATTCAAATTTCTTTAACTTTTTTTGCAAAATCTTAATTTTACTAAGAAAATTCTGAAACTTTCAGCTAAGTAGGAAATTCTACGTTGATTTCAAAAATCCATACAAGCATATTGAGAAAATTCAAACTTTTTCATATTTCAGCTTCTGACAAAAATGCAATTTTTGTTCAAAAGCCTTAAACTTTTTAACTATAGTTATAGATGTGAAAATTTACATAGCTTTTAAAAAGTCATACGAAAATTTTGAGAACATCCGCATTATTCGAGAATCGTCAAATATGCTGGCCTGTGTATTTTCCAGTAATCGACAAAAATCCAGGTTCTTTCTTTCTCATTGAAAAAATATTAATTTTGGTCAAAATACTAACTCTTTTCAAATATATAAGAAACTTTCCATATCAAAAAATTATAAATGTTTCCAATATGGTGTCATTTGCATTTCCAGCAACACAAAACTGGAAAAATATTTATAGGAAAATCTACGTAGATCTCGAAAATCTATCTGAGACTTTTGAGAAAGTCGAATTGTTGGAATAACTTTATAATAATCAAAAACTATGGAAAACATTTTGGTTTCCAACATTTGACGAAAGCCAAAAACCATTTCCTTCACCTTAACTGAAAAAACACCCTATTTTTCTTAAAAAAGTTTGAAACTATATATCCAAATCAGCAAAAATTTTGAAAAAACTCGAATTTGTATATAATATACATTTTAAATAAACATTCTCAATCACTTGATTGCAATTCAAATCAATGTTTTTTCTTGAATTTACTGAAAGACTGAACGCTCCTACTATGAAATAATTATTGTTGTCTAATCTGCAATTTTCTTGCAAATATCTTCAAAAAATGCTTAAGATAATTTATTATTTCAATTGAGAAAAAATGTCAAAAAAATATACTGAAGTTGCTTGACTCAGATGTTGGTTTTCATGCATAAACTGAACAACTTCAGAAATTTTATGCAGTGCTGGTATCTGTATATAATTCTTTTGAGACAATTCCATAATTACCAACAGGTTGTGAGGATTATAAAGCATAACAATGTTAGTAGATTTTCAGAATTTATGATATTGGCATTGTAAATTCAACGAGTTTGTCAAATTCCGAAATAAACGTGTCGTTAAGTTTAATAATTTTTTCGGTGTCTTTTTAAAACTTTTAATGTTTTATTTCAAAATGTGAAAGCAACCGACTTAATTTTTTTTAAATCTATTTTCAACTTAAGCAAACAAATAGAACTAAATGTGTCTAATTATGTTCGAAATGTTAGTACGTAGAATGAATATAGATCCCCGAAGATAAAGTATAAAAGTAACATCGAAGGTAAAATTATTCCACTTTGACGTGATGCAAAACTATGAACAAACCGTGGTTTTTTAGCTGACCATGGGAACGAAAGCTTGTCCTAGGATCTATCTTGACACGAAATGTGTTCATTATTTTACTTAGATTTTAAACAGTAGCGTGCATAACTATGGTCAGATTTCATTTAAAAAAAAAACCTGTCTTCAACGAGATTTTTTGTCAATTAGGTATACCTCATCGCTTGTCGCTTTTAAATTGTCTTTTATGATTAGTAATTAAATTAACGAAAAACAATGGGGGTGCTTCAAGGAAAGCTTAAACATATATATCCCCAATTACATCGCCTGAATTAAACTTATACAAAGTCGCGAAATAATTCAGTATCATAGTAGGTACAAAATCCCTCAAGGGCCTCCGAAATCTTCTCTGGTTACCCCCTAAGGAAAATGGCGCACGTGGTAAGTTCCGAAGACATTATTGGTGTGTTTGTATAGACACCAGTACAGCAGGGAACGGAAATGGGTGTGCCGAGAGTGGAATCACCTTGGTCGAAAAACTAGTCCATATGGGACATATTGCATATAAATACAATGACAGTCATACTTATATAATACAAAACAATTGTGTTGCAGCTTGATGATATAACTTGAAAAACTTGATTTCAATTTTATTGTAACGGATTTTTTTTCCAAGATAAATATACTTTGGTTATTTCTTAATTCTTAATTAGAATATTACATGCTGGGTTTTCAATTAATATTTCTGATAGAATATTGTAGGTGTCTTGCGCGGTCACTTGTACCAAAATCGGATTTACGTCTTGAGACCTCAGATGTTGAAAAGCCTTCAGATGCAAGATATTTTATAGAGGATTAAATTTTTTTCAAATTCATGAGATTGAAAACAGGCAATAAAGTTTTGACATATGGCTTGGGTCAGATTTTAGCAGTCAGAAGTTTACGGCAAATATTCTGCTAATGGAAAAAAATTAATACGAACCTTGAGAAAGGATTGGCATATCCTCTCTATTTTTGAAACATGAATTGTTGCAGTGGCGTCGATACAGCCAAGTGTGTGAGCAATAATGTTTGTATGAAACGAACTAGCAAAAATGTGGTTGCCTATAATGTTGCATTTTAGAATATATATACAATAGCTGAAACAAGGTTGTAACATTATACCTTTCACGGCTTCTAGGATGTTTTATTACTGTTTTATTAATTTCTCTAATTTTGTAACGTACAAGTTGCGTTTTAAGAATAAGAAAAAGAATAATTTATTAATGATGAGTACAAAATACCTTTAAAATCGTCAATGTTGTCAATAGAACAGTTTTACAATTGCCAACAAATGTTAATAGAAAATATTTCAAATAGATCAAAGCCAAAGGCTATAGGCTAATAATTGGGAAGTACACAAAAAATTACAAATATCTAGACTAAATTTAGAGATTTAAAAATAAGATGTTACTATACTGTTACTATACTGGAAAGTTTTGAAGCGTTTTACTGGCAATTCCCTAACCCTCACAGGTAGCCTGTTGAAAAAAACCGGCGCATAATGTAGCGTTAGATTCCAAGACTTCTTAAGTCTGAGAAACTCAATTTGAAGGTTCATGTGTGATCTTGTATTGTGAGAATTCAAATTCTGAATAGATTCATATCTATTCAAGTTTTTACGTACATAGAGTAATGATTCATAAATGTATTGGGATGGAAGAGTAAGAATCCCATATTTTTTAAAGTATGGTCTTGCTTTATCACAATGCCCAATCCCAGCCAGGACTTGGACTGCCCCCCTCTGTACACTAAACCCTAGATGCATGGGACGAATGTATAGACATCCAGAATGCACAAGAGCAACTATAGTCGGGAAACTCATAAAAGTTTACAAATACATTGTCGGGACAGTGATTTAGCCTCGTATTCACAAAGATCTGTTGAGAGAAATTGTAAGAGTTCATGATATCCATAAAACTATGCTTATTGCCATATTCTCTTTCAAATTGTATGCTAAAACATCCATTAATAATAGGGTACTTATTTAAATTAAAAACAGAGGCCAAAGCACCACTCATCACATTTAAAAACACAGTTAAATCCCCACTTGGTTGGCGATAGATAATTACTATAACAATATCACAGTCTAGAAATTCCCAACCACACCGTGTATCTCAACCGATAGTTCAGCCAGACCCTTCAACACTTGCACCCTTTGACCCGAAGCCAACATAATAACAACACCATCGTGTTGAATAATACCCCGGCAAAAGGAGGCATCATGTTCAAAACCATGAATGTTAATTTACTGGATTTCTTCATTCAAAAGACACTGTTCAGTGAAACTGGAAGCTCTGTAGCAGGTTGGTCTCTCTTCGAGGAAAGTTTCAATTTCTTGAGTCTTGTTTTGCAATTACCAGATATTTATATAAAATATGCTAAAAATATTATTTTAATGAAAAATGTTCAGTATTGCTGTGTAAAATTTCTTTATATTTGAAAAAAATAAAATATTTTATGCCCACCAGGCTAGGCCAGAGACATGGTTCATATAATTCCTCCTTAAGCTCTAGGGATGCAGTGACAACAAAGCGTTTTAGCCTACCTGGATCACCCGGTAATTGCTTTACTGTTACCTTTACATTTGCAAAACCTGCTTTTTTCTTAATGTAGTCCATAGTCTCCGTTACCTGTAATTTTACTCTATTTAAATAGATCCATGCTTTCCTATCTCCTCCCGAGAAACTATCCGCTTCTTCCTCCGGTGAAGCTTCAGCATTACCAAGTCATTTCTTTTGGATTATCCATCATCAAAAGATATATAATCATGATGTCATCCCTTCTTTTCAAAGTAAACCGGGAAAGATTTAAAATAAATTGCTAAAAACAATAAAAAATTACACTAAATTGGGATTTGGAATCTTCGACAAAATGCACTACAACACAGGTTTATCCACAATACTGAAATAGAATTTTTGTAGTCGACGCGCGTTTCCCTATTCATGTTAGCATCATCAGCAGATGAATGAAACTGTTAATCATCTGATGATGCTAACATGGTTAGCAAACCGTGCGTCTAGCGCAAAAATTTGTGTTTCCGTATTGTGGATAAAACTGTGCTGAAGAATAAAAAAAATTGTATAAAGTATTCATAATATATTATATTGTTGCTGAGGATTTTCACTCAGTGTTTTTATTACAAAAAAACACAGTGAAGCATAATGTATGAGTGGGTGTGTGTGTTTCAACAAATACTGTATCATGATAACTTTAGCAACATATTTGCTAAAGGTGGAAATTAAGAAAATGAGAGGTTAATATATTTGATAATGATTTTGGCGCACGCGAAATATCTTTAAATGCTTTAAAATATCTTAAAAATCAGCATACGGGAAAGCAAGTGATGATCTTTTAAAGTATTTGTCAAATATAGGTACGTCCAACTAAAGAAAGTATCTTTAATTGGTAACATCGTGCAGCTCCTGGAACACTAAAGGTCTTTATAAAAAATAGGTAATAAAAATTCATAAAATAGGACAGTTATCAGACATTGATTGATGCTAAAATATAGAGAGATAAGGTATCTTTAAAAGTTAATTATTTTTCTAGGAGTCAAAAGGTACAATTAAAAAAAAACGTGACTTAAGATAAGAAGGGTATCGTCACCAAATTGAATGAATATGAATGAATATAATTTATTTTCCGAAATTTTTGGCAGGCAAAGACGGGTATAATTGAAATAAATTAAATGCCACTCAAAATATAACCGAACTTTTCACACGTCTTGAAAATGTCAAATAAATAGTGGAAATGTACAAGAGAAGAGAAATAAAAATTATTTTAGTACATTATTTGATTTTAAACAGAAACGATAACGATTTTTTGGCCGCAACCACACTAGCGTGTTTGTGAGACTCTGTCTGATTAATTTATCAGCATTTACTACGACTCAATTTTAGCACAGATTCAACTGCGAATACATTTCAAAAGTATCATTTTAGTTGTGTAAGAGATATCGAAATGCCATTATCAATTATTAAGTTGCAATGCCCCTTGGAAAAGGCAATCTGTGTCATTTCTAATCGAAACATGTTCTTCAATTACCCATCTTGTTTAATAACAATTCTCAACCCAGCGTTAAGTAATATATATTTAGCGGCTTTAACAATACACACATACGACACCCATTTATGAGATTGTCGCTAATAGGTTGACATTTGTTTCAATTATCTCATAATTAAGTTAAACAAGTAAATAACACCCTATGTTCAACCGAGAGAGACAGTTCGCAGATAAGACATTTCAGTCGTTCAAAATAAAACTGTGTGTTTTAAGGAGATAAGGATTATTATCAGCGTGCTGCTTGCATACGGCATACTGACTCTTTTAAATTTGTATTGAAAAAACATTGATTAGTCTGAAATTGATAATACATGGCTGGATGTAAAGCTATGTAGGGTAAAGAAGATTTCATTTAACGTTTGATTTCGACAGTTGGAGAAGATAAGGTAAAGAGAAATGCTTTCGCCATTTTGCTTGTGGTTTCGGATGTTATCAGAAATAACCAAATTGACTATTTGCTTTGAGAAGTTGGGTCATGATAATATGATCGCGGGTGTTTTTAGATACAGAATTTTCGAACGTCTGTTGTTTCTAAGTGGAAATACAAATAAACATCAATTCATTATTGGTCTTATTAACCCTCAAATGGCATGTCGATTCCCAGCTAACACAACTAGTATCGATGAGTTAGCAATAACCCAGCCCTATTTTAGGGCAATGCATTGCTTTTATAAAAAAAAAAGATGATGATAAAAGAGTAGCAAACAGATTTATTATAAGTTATATATGTGTCTATCAAATGAATAAAATATAAAAAAAAATACCTCATACGCTTTGGCAGCAATAAAAATTACTAATTCACGAGAAAGAAACTAAATCTAAAAACTATTAAAAGAGAGTATAAAGAAAAAATTTAGGTACCATGAGATACAACGCAACAATGGCTTTGGACCTCTAATTTGTCGTGACTGCAAAACAACTTATTGGGCATCTTAATATTGATTAAGTTAGTTTCTTTGATCTGAATGTTATTTACAAATGGTTTTGTTACAATTTGTTTGTTGGAATGATTCTATCCAGTGTACTTGGGCAGTTTTAACACCGTCTTCTTTTTGGGAGAAACTCATCTCTTCCTACTGGAGAATCTTCACCGATTTTTAGGAATTATTCCTTGATTTCAACCTCAGTTCTTTTGGTAGATGTTGATTATTGTGTCGTCGCCTTAGGATTTTTATAAAATATCTTCTGTTCATCTCAAACGGCAAAGCTCAACAAAATGTGATTATTCAATATTCTATAAAAAATATCAAAAGGCCATCGTCTGGTTCTACGATTACACAAAAACACTGCATTGGTCTAAAGACTCGGCACCATTTTTAGTACAGTTAGGAGAGTATAATTTCTGGATTCTTGGTTTCATCTTCTCTTCTTGATTGGTCATGATATAAAGATGAAACTAGGAGTACATTTCTATTTTTGGTTAGAACATAAGAGATCAATCTCGTGCAAAACCAAATATTGATGAATATACTTCTCGTCGTCTTTTGGCTAAGGACTCCGGAGGAATTTCCCTCTTGTTTTTCCCAATCGTTTCTAAGCTCTTGTAAAAGTTCTATAGACGTAAACCAAATATCTCCTGTCATGTTGCGGTCGCTTCTTCGTATTGGTGCGACCAGATCCATAACTGAGTATGGTAGGTATGGCTAAGTGTCTTCACAATATTCGGGTTTTTGCCAGTGTACATACACAATGGCGTTAAGCAGATAATTGTTTTTATGTACACACGAAAACTACATTTCTATCTAAATTCATCCAACATCTCGTCTATTGCCTCAAATCTACAGCAATTGTCGTTTGTTTTAGTTTAGTTGTTGAGAAAACTGTTGAAAACCTCTAATACCGCAGCCAACTTATCACCGCCAGCTTTTCTTGCTTCCCTCATATCAGGATCGCGAATCGTATAGTTGAAAGGAGGAAAAGAAATTGCTTCAAACCCATCGTCAACCTGAAGATGTCTCGTTCTGTACCATTAGTAGCCCACAAACAATTTGCATTTTCATTGCATTCTTGAAAATCGCAATTAGGCCTTTATCTCGATTTTGTCTGTGTGATTTACAAAGGTAACAGTGTTCCCATACTTGTAATAGTTGTCCGTTATTTTTCGTTTAGAGGGCTCTACGATAATGCCAATAATATATTTCGTCAAGAAAAAGAACCATGCCTTGTAAGGAGATGTCGGTGGATTCGTTTCACCCATGGAAGGTGTAAAACGATGTCTTCAGCTCTTGTTGTTGAATTTGAAGATGGCGCTTTAAACCACTTGTATGTGTTTTTTCCATAAAATTTCTCTCCTTGGGTGGAGGAGAGCGTTCATCCTCATCATTACTCTCCGATTCGATATCTGACTCAGATACGCATCACTCAAGTCACTGTCGCTCTCCTAAATTTCATTCTTCAGAGGAATCCCTCATTATTACTAACATCAGATAAATTACTTAGAATATCCAATTTGACATCGGTTAAAAAACATATGTCCGGCCGAACTTTAAACAATAACTGGAACACTTATAATACAGAAAGAAGGAATCACGCCTGAAGAATATCTGGCAGGGTGGAGAGTTATCGCGTCTATTGGCTTGTATGGAGCCGTTTGAAAACGCTCTTGGTCAAATTTTACCCAACAATACCAGTTGGGTGTTATACCACTTATGGTTTGAGTATACATGTATCGCAGAAATAAGTAACTTCTCCACGATATATACATTATCAAAAAATCAAGTGTCCATCCTTCTCGAAGATGCTTCTGTAGGTATCCTAGTTTGAGTTGAATGTTGTGTGGATATCGTCGTTTTCCACTATACCCTTCATAAGGGTGCGAAATGGAAATACAAATAAAAGCCTTTACGAAGATCTTTGTTCCTCTTAGTATCACTTATTGCTTGAGTCTACAAATAACATGGAAATAAGACTTTTGCATGCCAGATAATACACCATCAGAGATGTTCTGTGTCCTTCCTTCGAAAGTAGAATACTGTGGATGTCCCAGGTTCTAATTGAAAATTATCTTCTCGATCAAATAACCAAAAAACCTGATGGTAAATTCTTTCTATTGTCCTGATCAAATTACTTTCACTATGCCCTTCATAAGACTGCAAAATGAAGATACAAATAAAAGCATCATACCTTTAAGAAGATGTTTGTTTTTGTTAATATCACATATTGCTTGAGTCTACAAATAACGCAGAAGTAAGACACTTCTATGCCAGATAAAATATCATCAGAAATGTTCTGTATCCATCCTTCGGAAGTAGAATATTGTGGATGTTCCAGGTTCTGATTGAAGATTGTCTTCCCGATCAAATAACCAAAAAAACCTGATGATAAGGTTATTTTTGCCCTGATCAAATTACTTTTCTATTTTCCATATTGATACTCGGTTCATTTCCACTATGTCCCTAAGAAGAGTGCAAAAAGGAAATGCAAATAAAAGCATCATACTTTTAAGAAGATGTTTGTTTCTGTTAGTGTCACTTATTGCTTGAACCCCCAAATAGCACGGAAGTAAGACTCCTGCATAACATATAATAGATCATCATCAATGTTCGGTGTTCATCCTTCCGAAGTAGAATATTATTGATGTTCCAAGTTCTAATTGAATATTGTCTTCTCAATCAAATAATCAAAAAAACCTGTCAAGGTTCTTTCTATTGTCCTGGTCAATTTACTTTTCTATTTTCCATGTTGCTAGTCAGTTCATTTCAACTATGCCCTTCACAAGAAAGCAAAAAGGAAATCCCTTTAAGAAGATGTTTGTTTCTGTTAATATCACTTATGGCTTGAGTCTACAAATAGCGTTAAAGTAAGACTCCTCTATGCCAGATAATAGATCATCAGAAATGTTCTGTGTCCATCCTTCGGAAGTAGAATATTATTGATGTCCCAAGTTCTAATTGAAGATTGCCTTTTGGATTAAAAAACCAAAAAACCTGAAGGTAAGGTTCTTTCTATTATTCTGGTCAATTTACTTTTCCATTTTCCATGTTACTACTCAGTTAATGAAACAAATTTATATGTTGTTGCCTGTTCTCTTTTCCTTTACTCTCTCTCCACAGCTTTTATAAAAGGTTCGTAAATCGTAAATATTTCAAAATTGTGGCATTCCTTTTTGAAGTTTCACTGTCTTGATTTGCTGTCATGGATAATAGCAAAATTTCAATAAAAGCGACTAAATTACTCTTAACATTTAAATTATTAGGTTATGCTGTGTGTGGGCTTCGCTGGACGGCATTCACCCAGAAACTTGGTTTGAGATGTTTCGGACCGCCCAGCTAAGGGCATCTGACTCAGTCATAGTCCACTGTTCCATTTCATCCCCTTAGTGCAGTATTTCGGTGTGTATAAAACATGCCCCTCGGTTGTCCGCTGGGGTAAAAAGAGTGTACTGAAAGAAATGTTGGCTCAGTGGCACTATATTATTGACCCTTCAAGGTTTCGAGCGCATAAAGTGGTAGCTGTGAGCTGAACCTTGCAAGTACATACAGAAATGGACCCACGGGAGCATCCGTAAATGGGAATTTCTTCTGGCTAGGACACCCGATTCTTCGTCGGGGAGAAACAACGGTCACTGAACGTTAGCCACGTGATCACCCGAAATGGCGACAAAGGAGCAGCTACAAAACGCGAGTTGACTCGACCAAAGACGAAACGGAAGTCAATTATTAGGTTCTGATATCCTCCAAAGTACCAGCTTGGAAAGTTGGTGACATGGGTTATAACTATCTAAAATTGAGGTAGCAGCTGCCATCCTCTTCTCTAGTAAGCCAATCTCATCCGAGCAGTCAGTACCGCCCTTTTTCTACTCCATCAATGAAATTAGACAGAAGCACAGTCAAAATTTGAATAAAATATCAATTTTTCTAGAACTATTTGTTGCTGTTTAAGCCATCACTTCTTTCTGCATTGTATGGACAACCTTCCTTCCAGAATTCTTCAGGACCGTATCCACTGTCATTTGCTAAATGCACAGAAAGGAATATTAAATTCCAAAGAATTGTATGCTAAATGTATAGCAACTAAACATTGATTCGTGTTGTCACGGTCTAAGATTATAAAAAGAGTAAAATATTGATGGTTTGCATTTGAAATAGTAATCCATTTAGAATTGGAACACCATACTTTAGAAACGAAGGTCCCTCCATCTAGAAATATCTTTATTTTTTTCTTATCCAAATATAATCTAAAAAGAAGCATTGTAGCAGCAAATTACAGTAATGAACTGTACCCATCTCGGTTGAACTTGTTCCTCAGTTGATCCTTTCCTTTGCCAGAAAGCCGAAGTGCTGACATCTCTCATTCTAATTAAGTAATATACTCTGAGATTAATAGTAAGTAGTACTTTTCTGATATGTCATACATCTAAACTAATCCAACGTTTCGCCTATTAAATGCAAAACAATCAAAGATGTGGCGAGGTAGGTTCAAGGGTACAGAAGAACAAAATCAGAGTTCTATAATATAACATCCTTCGACGAATCCTTTTCTGCATGTTGTTATTAATATAGAATGAATGTCAAATACCATTTTGATCAGCGACTATGTAAGCCAATAGCTTTAACAGTTCCTTTGTTAAATTATCATCAATAAATCAGTTCTGGTCTAACTGTACATCTAGATCTTCTGAACTGTGTGGTATTCCGTTTTTCTTGGAGCTGGCAAAATGTCGTTTCTTTTACTTCTCCCTCCCCAATGGCAAATAATTGATTCAAAGAGTGTCAATTTTTGAGAAATTACCATCTACTGCCTGCCTACTGGTAATTTGAAAATATTACGTCAAATGAAAATGTAAAATCTGTCGTGGAATAAGATTGAAATTAACAGGTGCAAAGATGCTTATCATTATCATCTTCAAATCGTTTATTCGTAACAAATACATAATATTGAACCACAAATAGAAAAACATAGAGTAGTATTTTTTTAATATTGATTCCTACCGATCCATTCCGAGAACAGCGAAACACCTTATAAAACATTTGTTAACGATGATGTTTAAAAAACAAACAGTTTTGATTGACCAATTGTAGAAATTTCCGCGTAAAATCAATTGAAAAAGAATGTAACGAAACTCGCCATCAAATATTTGTTTAGGCTCGCCCTGATTCCTCAACTTTTCGAGCTTTTATTTGCTTTTACTGGGGCTTTATGCTTTTGTTCGCTTAAACTTAGAATATGTCACTGACTGATTGTTGATTAATTTGTGTTTTTTCATATTTTTTGTAGACTAATTTTTGCTCGGCATTATTATCATTCAATAGGATAGGATTGATTAATTTCGAAGTTTTTACGTGACTAAATCTTTAAAAAGCTTTTCATTCTTTATTTCTTTACCGCACAATGTTAAAATCGTATTATTGTTAGTTTTGTTTGTTTCTTTTCTGAAGACTATAGGTTATTTTTATCGTTATTTTCGCGCAAGAAGTGAATGTTTGTTCTGTGGTTTTTGCATTGGAACAGAGTAAACACATTTGCATAAACATTTCTGCATGTTTTACGTAATGTGCGTGCATCCTTTCAGGTGTGCTGTTCTTCTTTTAGAGCTTATATTATGAATGAATTGAAAACAAATATTGCGCGTACGACATAGCAACCATTCGCCTTTTATTAATAAATCGCGGATACCGCACTTTTAGCAAAAAAATGCTTCCGCTCCTGCAAGGCTGGTTAGTGTACACTGTACATTCTTATCGCGTCTGGAAATGTTGCAAATTGCGATGTGAGGGAAACATAAACGTAGGTTGAATTATTCTGCTTTCAATATATTTTGATGTATTGTGGAAATATGTTTAATGTACGGTTGAATGTCGTTAAGTCACCGATGTTGAATAGGATTTGGTTTAACCGCGTGGCATTTTTCTTGGTTCATCAAAGCCGCGTCCTTCATTTCGGTACACACGTCAGATGAATCCGAACGATTCGTCACGTACAACAACACTAGGTCAAAGTAGTTATCAAATGGTAGATGACTACCAGTTGATAACCACCTTAAATTTGGCATATGGCGTATGCAATTTGAGAAATATGGACAATTTAGAGCATCCCATTTCAAATAGATTTAATTTTGAACTTAAATTTAACTGGTATCAAAGAACTATCTCTGAATCCTTTGCTTGTCTCAAAAGTACAGGGAAAGGTGACGAAACATTCGTTACTTTTAAATACTTGTAACGATTATTTGTTTTCAGTATTTGAACTTTTGTGTCAATAATTGTTACGCTAGTTCTCATAGTACATTGGTAAAAAGTTCAAGCATGATATTCTTTATCGACTGTGTGATATATAATTATTGACTATATGTAATCTAAAATATACTTTTTGTATTATTGTTTATATATCTTTAAAAACGAAAGGCGAGATCAAACAAGTGCAGCGCGTGAACACAGTAAAGCAAACGAACAAATAGTCAATAGTAAATATAATTTTCGAACCTCTTTGTTCAAATGTACACAAAAAAATAAAGACAGTGATATGATCATCACGTCAACAGCGACGACAGCGCGGGATCTGCGACTGCGATCAACGAGGAATGGCTAACTCTAGCCCAAACGTTAACAATGTTGCCAATCCTTTCACATGCGCAGTACGATGTATCAGAATTACCCATGGCTTTACGGTGCAATGAATTGCTGTCAACAGGTCTTTTAGTGCAGTGGTCAGATCCAGTGCCTGTGATACGGCGGTCCGGGTTCGATTCCAGTGGCAAGACATGTTTTTTTTTAAGGTTATGTGTAAAAAGTTTTTTTTCTTCATTTTGGGCATGCCTTGGGTTCGTTTTGGTTACTTGTTATTGGCTGTGCCCTCCTAGCGAGCGAAGCGAGCGGATGGCCATAGCGAAGCGAGAAATTGACAAAGCAATATGCCAACATTGTTGTTAACATTTAGACTACAGTTAGCCATTCTTGATCAAAGAGAGTTCACCGAGATGTAGGGATGCACTATATTATCGCTCGATATCATCATTTTGAAAAAATGTATATTAATAATGTTTTACTGTAATCGAGGTTATTTTATTTCGATGAATATATTTAGGTTAACATGGATTTTGTAGAACTTTTGATCATTATAGTAATCCCGGACGCTTGTAAAAAATTTCCTGGGGAATAGAGGACCGATGACAACGCTAACTAAAAGTAATGAAACGGCGAAAAAAAGAACTCGTTACCTCAAGCACTCTGTAGATATGATAACAAATACTTTGCAACAATTTATATCACTAAATTGAGCAATGAAGTTTTCATTAATAATAATTAGACATTTGACTTCGTTTGAGCAGTACGAAACTCCGCACGTAGTCAGTTGAGAGGATTAAAAAATTATTAAATTTTTGGCATAGAAAATTGTATACACAGACTTTATATGAAACCACATAAAAAACTTCGCTTTACATATTATTTAATTGAAATGAAATAAAATATAATTTTAAAATATAAAACACCACGCATTGCCCTCGCTCGCTCCGGGGACGCAACAAAGAAAAACTAACCTAAACATGTATAACAGTAAAGCGATAGATATTATTTAATTGAAATTAAATATAATTTTCATAATAATCTTATAATATGTTAAAACAATACTAAATTGAGTTCTTTGAACAGTAATAAAGCAATAAGTCCGGACATGTACCATCGTGCCGAAAAAAATCTGGGACAACAAAATCCTCGTTGTTGAATAGCTCCTAGGCTATAAACAGTATGCAAAATCTATTGAGGATAGGTTATCATTGTTGTCATGGAAGTGAAAAGGTTAAACACCAAAACAATAATACTAGTACCACGGCACATATAACAACCAGCAATATCACATCTTCTTTTTTCGTATCTGCGCAAGTCCGCGCGCAAGATATTTCTTGGTAGGAAATCCGTCAAACTGCCGCCAGCGGCGTCGTGTTTTTACGACTAGTTTATTTTACTTGCTATTGGAGTTATGTCGAAACCATAGGCGTGTATTTGTCAAATAATTGACATTGTGAGAGACGAACATTGTGTAATGCAAAAAGTAATGGTGTTTAAGCAATAAGAACTTGTATAAATCAGAGATATTCTTCCAAGAAGAATTTCTTTAGATTTCCTGCTCATAGAACAAGGTATACATATATTTCATACCCCTTGATATTTGAAATTTTATATTACGGCTCTGTTAAAGGAAAATCATACTTATATATATTTCAAATCCAGCCCTGACTTTTCCTACCCAACTGACATTAGCAAGGTCAAATTTAATTTTTCGCCTGACAGGTCGAGTAATATTGCTGGTTGTTATATGTGCCGTGCTAGTACCTTTTGTAAAAGTACGAGGAAAAATTAAAATACGTATGTTTATTGTTTTAAAATGTAACAAAAATAAAAACAAGATTTTTTTTTGGTACTTGCACCGCTATTATCGATTAAGGCTTGCAAACAGTCGCTTTTTGCTCGGTGGTTAACGCGGGCATTTTAAAAAATATATTTCTTTTGACATATCCGTCAGTCACAACGTTAAATCGACCTGGTAACTTCAAAACAAGCTAATAGTCCGGCAGATTAAACTACATCTTGCTGTCCCAGTTTTTTTTCGGCACGATGGTACGTGCGGAGATTCGTTCAACCTTTGAACAATTATTTGGATAACATATCCGAAACATTATTATTGGCTATTGAACATTCAAAATCGTTTAAGTACCGCTCTTTCATATTGATGAAAATCGTATATTTCTCCAAGCTAAATGTAGAGCTTTTAAAAATTAATTTTATTAAAGTTGTGGATAATAATATAATTGGGGGCATCCTTCATACTCAGAGAGGACATGAAAATTTTAAGCGACCGTTAATCCTTACGCGTTGGTCACTTGGTATACATATATTGAGATTAGCACATTTTTTGTAGCTAAGCTCCGTCTATGTCTCAAAGAGCTTTTCAAAATTATGTCACATATGCGTCTGATCAATTTGTTTATAGGCCATTAGTCTCATTTGGAAGCGTAAGGACATTGAATCGGCGAATAAAGTGCAAAGACAAACTATTGAAATTCGTATGGGACTCAGATTAGGGTACTACCATATACAGATCACATTTAGCTATGTAATATTCCTACTTTGAAACGGGAAAGATTTAATGAAACTTTTAAGGTTCTAAGCGACCATTATTCGATAGAAAATGATAACATATACGAAAAGAACAATACCATATCAAATATAAGAAATTAGTGATTTAAACTGACCATATCGAGTGTATAAATCATCTACACCATTTAGAATCTAAAGGAAAATGAATCACTAAATAAAATTAAAACACAGGCAACTAAAATTCTTAAGGAACTTGAATTAGGGTACTACCATATCCAGATCGCACTTGGTTCTTTACAATACCATAGCAAAACCATGAAAGTGTTGATTTAATGTATTTAAACTGATTAAGAGAATTCACGACTTTGAATGTCTTAACAGATGCAGTCGTATAACTACAGACAGAAGAAAAAGTTTCTCATTCAACAAATGCATTTCCTTAAGTAGAAATGTTTATTACAAGTATATATTTACTTAAGTTATGTACAGGGTGTTCCAATGAGGACTGAACAGGGGCTTATTTTTTAACTGCCCTGTATTTTTAAAACAACCCAAAATATCTATTCGATGTATTTTTTTCTGCCAAATTCAAAAATTGAACCAAATAACATTTGAACCAAAAACAAAAGACTTACGCTATGGATGAACTGTTTTTAAATGGAACACCCTGTATATTACTACATTTTTGGACCCTCTAGAGAAATCTAAACACCTTTCGTTTATACTATCTTTAGCTGTTTACAAAATATTGCCAGTTGAAAGTCGGGCATTTTGACACTTCGACAGGCCCTAAAATCTAAAATGCATCAAAGAAAACGGTTTTCACATTCGTATCTTGGGTTTTCATAAGCTATCGAATGACAGTAACTTCGAATTTAATCCGCCGATAAAATTAACAGGAACTTTGAAACCTCCGGTTAAATTCAAAGTTACTCTCATTCGATAGCTTATGAAAACCTAAGAGAGGAATGTCCAAACCGTTTTCTTTGATCTCGTGAAGTTTAAATTTTAGAACCTGTCAAAGTGTCAAAATGCCCGACTTTCAACTGTCAGTATTTCGTAAACAGATAAAGATAGGTATATGATTTTATACACGAGATTTCTCTAGAGAGTACAAAAATGTAGTAATATACAGGGTGTTCCATTTAAAAAACATTTCAACCATGGCGTGAGTCTTTTGTTTTTGGTTCAATTGTTTTTTGGTTCAATTTTTGAATTTAGCAGAAAAAAATACATCGAATGGTCATTTTGGTTTGTCTTAAAAATACAGAGAAGGACAAAAATAGGCCCCTGTTCAGTCCTCGTTGGAACACCCTGTACATTAAACATATTTTAAGCTAATTATAGTTTTCTTAAAATCTCATTTTCTTCGATTCAAGTATGTATCCTTATAACACATTAAATTATATATTGGTATTTTTGGTCTTGGATTTTTGAAAATATAAGCTGTAATAATTGTGTATTCTTGAATTCAGCAAACCACAATCTTAAAACGAATTTTCCAAACGCACATCAGTAATTTTAAATCTAGGAATTTATTTGAAAATAAACCAATTGCTACTAAAGTTCGTTTCACGAGGGATTGTGCCTACGTCATCGATGACGTCATAACTTAGAAAAGAGGATTTGTCGTAGCTAATTCATATAAATTTAATAGCGTTCAAATGTTGTGTTGGAGTTAGGCAATATTGAAGCAAGTATGTTCCAAATGCTAATTGGAGCACGTTAGGAATTGTTTTCTAATATTTTTTTTTAATTTAGAGATCTCATTTAATAGAGCTATCCGAAAATATAAAAATTAATTAACCGTGTATAAAAGTGAGTTTATACAAAAGTGCAACTACTATTCTCACTTTTATGATACTGCTAAAAAATACATAATTTAATATTTTTTTTATTTAATTATTAAACACAGTACGCAACTCCAAACGATACCTTTTGCTAACTGTATAGTAATAAATACTACACATAACTCTGAGAGTAAAAATATAATAAATGACATTTATTACAAACTCCCAGCGAAACATAAATGAACAAAAATCAAAAATACAAACTAAAAACTCAAATAACATCAAATTCTGCTGCATCATAATATCTAAAAAAATTGAAAAACTTTCGTCTTCACCGTTAGAATCCGATGAATCTGAATCATTTAAATTTATAATAACCGGGAGAATATCTGAAAAGTACAAATGCCGATCACTTTCCCGGGCTGAGTGGATAAGATTATTCATATAGCGATAATAATCGGTCCATAGGAAAATGAGGATCATTAAAGAAATGGTAATCGTGTTAATTTAAAACATCACTTTATCGAGGGCTTCATTCCATAAGCTTAAAACTGTATTGGCAGTAACTGGATCGACTGGACATAATTATTCCCGAATCATAGCACCTTACCATTTATATGGCATTAAATTGGCAGATAATGGCAAGGTGAGAGCCATAGTAGTCGGAGACCATTGTTAACGCTGGTTCATCAAATCTAAAGGGGCAAAAAATATGATTTTAATAATGTAATCTAATAAAAATACCACCTACTGCTTACATATGTTTTTTCCAAAAAAAGGTAAGGCAATTGATGACGTAAGTATACAAACCCTTGTGAAACGAATTTGGCCTGTCTTTTATCGTGAAAAATGGGAACGTGGTTCTTTGGTCAATAATACTTACTCTTCCCCATTGACTAAAGTAAGACATCTATGCTCTTTCCTCGATATTACATACCCTATGCCGCAAGTAAATTTTAGTCTGGGAGAGATTACATCATATTCTTATTGACCCTGGAGACTTATATGAGTATTTATATATTCTTAAATTTAGAACGTTTTTTCCTGTGTATCCGGAGTATTTTAATCTACTGAAAATTCAGCTTCAAAAATACATTATACTTTGAAAATGTCAAACCTTTCAGAATCAGAGTCCCAGCAACACGCAGACCTAAGAAATTTATGTGCCCGACTATATGCGTGCAAATCTCCGATTTGTATCGTTTAATAGCAAAAGAAATCTAATTTTTTAATTAATTTCCAATACTTAAGTTTCATTTTATTTTTGAAAATATCACCATGTCTACGATCGAAACGCATCGTGTTAAACTTCTTGTACTCATTGTCCTACGTCAATGAACGGCATGCACTAAACGACACAGGATGCGATTTGTTAATGGCTTTCGCTACTACTATACGTTTATTTATGCTCGGTAATTATTATTAAGAGGTGATCGTCCAGATCTCCATGTAAGAGGAAATGCTTCATTTTCAGGTCGGATAGAATTCTTATCGACGAGCGACGAATAAGGCAACGATTTTAATATTTCCTGCTTTCTGCAAAAGTTCTGATTCCTGTTTACGAGATATCGATCAGGTGTCGGAGGACGGAAACAAACCTGCCGACGATAAAAGAAGTGGCTACTGGTTCCTAATCGGTTTTTGCTTATCTTATCGAGAAGTCTTCTAGTTAACTCATCGTTACTGATTGACACGAAGATGTCGGTTTGGTAATAAGCAATTGGAAATAAGCATTTTTCATTTCTGCTATCTACTTAAGTGACTTATTGAAAATCTAAAATAATATCTACGAAAAATGTTTTGTTTAATAGAGGTTTGACGCCAAAATGTCATTTTGTCTTTATCAAGATAATATTTTAAATCAATTTCTCTTAGAAAAAATGTGTCATTTCTGGTTGGTAATCTGCATTAAAAATGCAAATAATACTGAAAAATGCAGAAATACTGAAATACAGACGTAGCCTATGGTCACACTCATTATATCCCCGTTATTACTACGCAAGCGTCAGTACAGGCATGAGTGATTAATTAGTTGTTTTGATTCTACCAAATTTGAGATGGTACCGTGCATTGAAAGTGTTGTGGCTCGTTTTTAAATTAATTTGTGGGATAAAAAGCAATTACTGTGTTAGCCAAGGCTTGAAACATGGGCACGTGCCCTCCTAAAATGTATAGTGCTCACCCAAAAACAACATAAGCATTTTATAAAATACTTTTCTTTATAAAACCACGCTAACCGCGCGAAAGGTGACACTTTCCGCACTTGTTAGGTAAATAACTATTTTTTTATTTGGGTATCATAATGACTACTTTATGAAACGCAAAAAAGTTGACAAATGCTCTATTTTGTGGAACTCAAATTTAATTTTTTATGTTGACAAGTATTGAATGATTTAGTATTATAAATGTTGTAACTACGCAATAGTAGGTACTGTCAAATAACTCCATTTTTATGACATCTTCAAAGAGATTATATGGGCATATTCTACAATTTGGGGAACCGTATCTCGATTTGCCTATCAATAAATTTATTTCGACAGTTTCAAGCGCGCATTTGGAAAGCTTCTATCCAAAAAAGGTGGACTGCAATATTTTCAATCTTTTGTTCCACCTATTATTATTAGGAGATACTAACTTAAGGCACTAAAATAATCGTTTTAATACGTACTACTCTCATTATTGTACCTATGGTTAAGTCCATAATATTCACAAGGCGTAAGTACTCTTCTTAATCTTAATTATCGTTAACCAGCATTTTAATATATTTGTACTGTTATCTGCAAATATTCGGAAACCTATTTACTCGATACCTATCCAACGATCTTTTATCGGAAGAAGGAAACAGCATACCAATGGTAAAAGAAGTGGCTACTGGTTTGCAATCGGTTTATCATATCTAAAACGAGCTTGTATTGATTGACGTGAAGGTGGATTTTAATGATGTACTCATTTATCATTAGGAAAATATGTTATAGCAATAGCTGATAATGTTTACTATTTTCTATACCGATGTAACTACTGTATTATATCATGCGCCAGACACGAGAAATATCTAAATATAAAAGAAAACAAATAAACATTTGAACAGTAGACAGTGGAATAGAAAGCCGAAATGTGGATACTATTGAATGAATCGCGGATATTCAATGAAAACGGAACACTAAATCCATTTAATTGACTAGGGGAGATTCGGTCATGATGAACCTCTTTTTGAAATTCACAATTTAATTCTTGAAAATAACAAATCAATTTTTTGGTATATGGGTCCAGAAATAGGAAATATATAGTTCACTGCTGGTGGTATTAAGCGCCCTACAGCATAAAACTAAGAAGTGATGTCCATTCTCCGCATTGGTTACAGTTCCAGCTTTGCTTTTTCCTCGTTGTGCCAATTTTTTTCGGTCTGATTCTGAACAGTCGAGAACCTCGGATTCATCCGTGTTATCTCAGGATATTAATTATTTTCTAACATCGCTTTGTTTAAAGCGTCAAAAAATTTCTTAACTTGAACTTCGCTCGGCCAATTAGAATGGGAATCGACGATGTCACACAAAGTACACCAGTGTTCACACCGGGCCCACCTTGAACTATCACCGAACCAGTTACCTTTCCAAACGCAGCAGCAGTGATTGCATTTAAATATATGTTGGGGATGAAGTGATTATCGTTATGTATCTACTCAGTTCTTTATTGATTAGGGAAAAGATCTATAATGCATCTTTTAATGAATCTGTAGCCGGTAGCGCCTTCATCGATAAAGAAATCGTCTTGTATATCCGAATCAAAAAAATACTCTGCTAGTCCGAGTCCACTATCATTTTGACAATAATTATCCACTTAAAAGAAGAACAAAAAACAGTTTATTTAACTTTTGGTGTCAGATTGAGAATCGAGTAACCGTAATTACACTACCCAGGCTATTAAAATCAGCGTTGCCCCCTTTATTTAGTCAATTAATTATTTATTTGTTTTTTTATTCAGGCATGCGAGATGTTATCGGGCATATTTCCTGTTTTAAAGCGGAAATCGGATTTTTCTGAATTATAGTTTTCTATAGAAGTGTCCAGTAGATTTCGTGTTGCAGAACAAATAATTATTGTCAGGTTCGTAGCGTTAGTTTACAGTCATTAACATTATATTTGTACTAGCCAACATTCCCACAGTTCAGGCTAAAGTTACGCTTGTTTCTGAGTTGTGTGGTTTATGTTTCAATTAAATTCATAGAAGCGAAAGATGATATTGAAAACAATTTAGATTAGTAATTGTTATGGTATTAATGATGGTCCAACGCAAATTATTGAGTAATGAAGAGGATGATTTAATTGAAAAATAGCGACAGACCATGAACCAAGGTTCTTTGAATAGGTGAGTTGAACATAATTTACAAAACGATTTAGAACCAAACATATAGTAGTGGAATTGATGTAAGTAGCAATAATAACTGAAAAAGAGACTGTTCCACAAATTAATCATGTGTTTGTGCTATTTGATGTAGAACTCCTTTAATCAGGGCATCCGCTAATCAAACTGTTTTATAAAAAATCGATCCTTAACTGAACAAACTGCGAAGTCCTCTGCCCAGGATTTTCCAATTTATTTATATCAGCCACGTGCAGGAAATAGTGGTTTGATTATTAAATGCGTAAGGCTCATCAACATACTAAAACTAATTTGAGGCATCTCGAAGGAAATAACTTGCATCTGTGTATTTATTTAGATTTATCAAAGGCTTATGACAGCACTGCATATAAATTGCTTATAAAAAAAAGATGGCATATGATATGGTGAAATGCACTAAAGATGTTTGTCTTTTCCGCTCAAGGCTCGCCAGTAAAGCCATTGTATAGGAAGGCGAATGTGAACTGATCGGGAAGTATAGACCGGATTTTCCAAGATATTTGAATCTATCTTAGATTCATTAATGTACTTGATTAATATAAGTTTAGCAATCACCACTATATTAAGGACTATTTGAGTTCTGCCACATTGCAGACAAAACTATGTGAGACAAACCCATGTAAGATCAGAAATCCTAGCCTGAATAATTAATACATCACCTGTCGGTTGGGAGGGATAGGATACTACGAGCATACGATACTATCGAGCCAAAGGCGTCGATAGTTCGATGCCATCGATACTTCTAAAAATATCGAAACTTCAAAAAGCATCGATGGTATCTAAATATCGAAGCTTTTGGCTCCATATATGCATATAAAATATCGATACATGTACTCTGATGTCGAATATCAACTTTGCTGCTTTTAAGAACCAGTAAAAAAAAGAAAAGATTATTCTCTAACATCTAATCAAACTTATACGTTTTTATTCTCGTCAGTTTTCCATGATAGATTTTATCAGTGGTCAGTATCGATGAACTTGACGTCCCCAAAATCCAGCATTACTAACAGAAAAACGCTTTGATGAATTTTGTGTGGCTCCAGTGACGTTTGACTGATAACATAGTAACATAGTAGATTAGTTTTTTTTTAAATTATAATTCAAGTTTTTGATAGAAATCTGTGTTACAATATAGTAAATTTTGAGTTTAAGATATTTAAATCGCCAGTTCATCGATACTTAATTGCGATGAATCCGATGGCTAATCAGCAATCCGGCGATGAGTTAGAGATGAGATTAAGAACACTCTGATGGCATTAATCGATTTGGAGTAGATGAGATTAAAAACTCGAAATCTGCGTTTCCGATTAATCGATGACTTCTTCGTTGGAAATAAAAAAGCATGTATTACTGTGGAGAAGTACATAATTATGAACACGAATTCAATACCGATAATCAAAGTATCGATACTTTTCTGTAAAATATTGTAAGGTATTGATGCTTGAAAAAATATATCCTATGATTCATGTGTCGTTGTCGTTGTGCATCCCTAAGGAAGCCTGAAAGCTCGAATTCGAGACTATGTATGGGGATCTCGAAAACCCTAAGAAATATAGTGTCGGTCATGTTAGAGCAAACTTGCGCATTTAAGTGCCTAACAATATGCCGTTTAGAAAATTTTAAAATTCCGAGTATTTCCGGAGATATCCGTTAAAAACCGAAATTTTGAAAAATCCTTTTATTTTTTTCCTGGACTTAGGTATTTAAAAACGGAGGTCATATTGAATTATACTTTTGCCTTGCCACTTTTTTCGCTCTATTAAAAGGTGGCATTGAGTTTGGAATCCGATGTTTCGTCTTCAAGGGATCACATCAACTTTCTTTTATTAAATACCAACTTTATTTCATCGTTTTTCAGATGATACTGGCGTTATTAATATGAATATGTATTTACAATTTCTTTTTATTATTATTTTTTATATATTTTATTCTTTTTTTTTAATTATTTATATTGCTTTGACGTAATTTTGAATAGTATGGGTTAATTAAATTCAAGTAAAGTTTATATTTAAAAAAAAGTTGATGATCTTTTGAAGACGAAATGTTGGATTCCTAACCCCTCATCAACCTTTGTCTTTAAAATACGAGCTTTAATTAAATTTAATTAACTTAGACTAGTCCAAATTATGCCAAAGAAAAATAAATAATTAAAAAAATAAATAAGAATACTCTAATATATTAATATATAAAAACGAAAAAAAAATAAAGGTCGTATTTAAAAAGAAAGTTGATGATAACCCATTTGAAGACGAAACGTCGGATTCCAAACTGAATACCAGCATTGAATAAAGCGGAATAAGTGACAATGCAAAAGTGCAATTCAATTCAAAATCCGTTTTTAAATAAACCCAGGAAAAAAATCGATTTTTCAAAATGTCGGTTTTTTTCCGGATATCTCCGGAAATAATTGGAATTTTAAAACTTTCTAAACGGCATATTATTACGCACCTATATGCGCAATTTTGCCCTAATTTGACCGACACTGTATCTCTTACGGTTTTCGAGATTCCCATACATAGATGTACATCTAGGTGACATTTTATTTCTGCCACTATCACTTAGAAATTACTTTTCTCCTCTCCAATCTTTATTAGCATGTATAACCCTAGAATAGAGAGATAATTTACTTTTTCATAAAGACAAATTTTCGGGATATTTACAATATTTACAAATTTAGAATTATTGCAATAATATTATTACTATATTATCAGCGTAAATTTCAAACTATAACAAACTTGCCCCTTTGTGAAGTTCCGAGGATTGTGCTTTTTATCTTAGTTTGTTGGGGGACTTATTTATCCAATCAAGGATAAAGTGTTTTGTATGAATAATATTTGGATTCTTCTTTAACATTTGAAACTCTATTAGAACAACATATAACAGTTTATATTCTTTTTACGTACTATTTTAATCTGTTTATCTATCAAGAATTATTTTTTCCAGAAAATCAGTATACCTACCGTTATTCAGACACCCCACTTTTAACACCTGTACATTATGTGCAGTTTAAAAAATACGCACATCACCATCTCGCTTTGTTTTTATGAAAAATGGCCACAACTTATTACACCCTAAGCAGGTGAAGTGAATACTAACGCAGGTTTAACTGTTTTCATTCTTAATCGGGGGTAAGATCTCGGTAATAAGGTTGTAACAAATTATGTCCACGAACGAAAGCTTTTTGAGACGTGCGGTTTTTTAATTCAGTTGCATATTTACTTGGAACTTGGAACTAGCTTTTATAACGAGCACTTTTGCGCGACTTGGACAAAACGTATGGTATCATTTATAAACATTTCATTTTAATTTGGTTACTCGTTTTTATTCCAGCAATAGGTACTTATCACTCTTTAAGTTCAGCAAATTTTCAATTATGTTTCGTCTTTCTAATGCCATCAGTTTTTTCGTTAAGTAATTTTCAATTATTGTCGTCTTTAAAGTGCAAAAGTAAACTGCTTTCATATTATTAGAAACCATATCAGAACTTCAACTTATTACTTTAACCTCCCTAGCGATAGACTTATTATTAAAACTGTTTAAAAAATTTCTACAAAAAAACCTGAATGGTTGAACACATGGGACCTTTCTTGCAACGAAGTAAACTTGAAAGTATTTTAAAATATGTAAAAAAATATTACTAAAATGGTAATCAATTCCTATAGTATATATTGCTTTAAAGAGATACTACTTGTTAAATATTACTTTAAAAGGCACTATTATTTAGCACGTTTAAATCAATAAAAATGGTAAAATATTATTTTAATTTAAATTTGGCGCTATTTTATAAGCCAATGTTATTTTCAAAATTTCTTTGAAAAACTGAACTTTAAGAGCTTAAGATGTTGGACACTTTATTAAGGAACTGATATTTTTGCTATTTGGCACTTTATTTTAAGCTAGGTACTAAATTTAACCATCAATAGGCGAATTTTAACGCTACTCATTACCATTCCGGTTGAAAGACAATAGATCACACCTAAAGGCCGTTTTACATGCTGCAAGACAACCCGCAATTCTCTTGCAGCAAGACGTTGCAAGAGCAAGACGATAGTTGCAACGTTTCTTGCACTTTGGTTTTACATGCCGCAATTCTCTTGCAATTGCGACTTGCTATCAACCTTTGAAATCAAAACACATATTGTGGCAGCAATTTTTTTTCTTTTTATGAATTTATTTTTCGAATTTTGATTCATTTTATTTATACATAAAAAATAACAATCAAATATCAAATAAACAAACATCCATCAACTGTCAAGCGTGTCTAGTGACTTTATCGGGTCTTGGTGAGACTGATATTACTAGAATTTCCCCCAGACTTGCACTTGCACTTGCAGATATATCGAGCAGAAGCGATAAGTTGCAAGTGCAAGAGACTTGCGACTTTGGATCAGCTGGGTCTCAACTGCGCATGCCTTCGGGCAATATCTCTTGCGTCTTGCCTGGTCTTGCACAAACTCTTACAGCATGTAAAACGGCCTTTAGGAGGGCTCACACTTCAGTCGACTGATTGTTTTTTCACCATTAAAGTTTAATTCATTGTCTGAGTTCTCGCTATTTTAAAGAAGATTTTTATGCCAAAGTACTTGTGTCATATTATTAAACAGTTATTTAATCTTGATATAACTATTTTTTGTAGTAAAAGCTTAACGAGCTAAACTTAGTAAAACTTTTTTAAGGATTTTATTCATGACTCGTATCTTTTACCCACTCATTCCTCCCTCAAATTTGGGTAGGTAATAACAAAATAAAAGTATGTTCCTAATTGGGGTTTTGTGACATACCTAAATAAGCAACATATATTTTTCAAAAAAGCAATATTAAAAACTAAATAAAATTAGAGAAAAAAAGTTTCTTGGACCTCTCGCAGGCTAAGTGAGCGTTCCACCATCTGAGCTAAGCCGCTGATAGAAATACGTGCGTCAAAAGCGAATATAGGGTACATAATACATAGTTATTGTAATACACTGAAAAAAACGAAGGTATTTTTACACAAAAAAAAAACTAGCATTATTGCTGCGATTTTCTGACTTTATATTGTAAAACCCCAGTGAAGTTTGATAAAAACACAATATTTTAGTGGATTCACTCAAATGCTTGAACATTTTACAGAAAAAAAATGTTTTAGGTTTTCACAAAATAATTGTAAAATTGCAATGCTGTGTTGTATTTTTATAACACGAAATTACAAGATAATAATTGTCATTTTTCAAAATGTTTGCTTTTTTAGAAAACGTTGATATTTTTACAAAAAAATACTAGCATTACTGCGGCAATTTTCTGATGTATTGTCGTAAATGTTCTAGCTTTTCACAAAATAATTGTAAAATTACAAAGCTTTGTTGTTATATGTTATAGTAATATAACAAATAAATATTGTGACATTACATATCTACAATTTAAATTTACAAAAATATATGCAATAAACCAATGTGATTTTTTTTTGAAATTGTGTAAAACCGCAAAATAATTTTACAAATTTTCAGGTTTTATGTTGTTGTGAAATTACAAAAAAATGGCCTTTGTGAATTTACAAGATTACAAGATAGCTAAATGGAATTAGAAAGTTAATATGTAATATTATTAACAAAATTGGTGGCATTAAATAACCAACGATTTTGTTAGTAATTTTACGAAACAATGTTTAGAGTGTAATTGATTATTATGTTTATAATTTGGCAGATAAGTAGACGATTACTCGAATTAATATATTACAGGGACTTTCAATATGTGAGAGACTTCGAATGCCTTGTATCCCTTGATGATGAGAAGTTTAAATTCAACTAGCTCACTCTGTATCAAAGGCATCATCATTTGTAAAATGGCCTCTTGTGCGGTTTTTCGGCGTAGATCTCGTCAAGCCGATCAGCGTTTCTATAAAAAGAATAAAAGTCTTAATTTTTTGGCCTATAAGTCCGTGTTTTTACATTTTCCTTCAAGAGTTTATTTTCCCTACATTTTCGTAACATAGAAGCCTTTAGAGAGTTTTTAATTATTGTTAGCTTTGGTTAGTTTGAGATAAATTTGGCTAATCAAATCATTTTAGTATTCATTTTATTTTAGTTTCTTTATTTTCATAATATATATTGTTTTAATAATTTGGGGTTCGTATTTCGTACACGTGAGTAACCCCAGATGGGGTGCTCCACTGCGACCCTTGGTCTATTGTGGCT
The DNA here is from genome assembly GCA_016904865.1 of Pissodes strobi. Classification (NCBI taxonomy): domain Eukaryota; kingdom Metazoa; phylum Arthropoda; class Insecta; order Coleoptera; family Curculionidae; genus Pissodes; species Pissodes strobi. Next base: position 68,561 of record MU182847.1, read on the forward strand.
TACATCTGTGGTTTCCACTAGACCAGAGGCTCGATCCTTTTCATGAAATCGATTAGCTTTTTAGGGTGGATAGTTTTCAAATCAATAAGTGTCATTTGAGAATGTCCAAACACTCTTTGTCTGGTTCTTTCTATTGCTGGACAGTGGCATGAAACATGATCCATTGGTTCTTCGTCCTCCAAGCACAAGCAGCATTCCGTTTCTTCGGAAAGCCCTAGCATGGAGCTTCTTAGCCGACAATGGCCATTGTACATGCTAACTACAACCTGTACCTGCTGTCGGCTAAGTTGAAGTAGTTGTCTAGGTCTCACTCCTGATGGCAGACCCACCTGGAGAGGGCTTCTTAAGCTGTTCCCAGTACTGGTTCTGGTCCTATGAAGACCGTTGCGGCCGCTTGCTTCGCAAGAGTATGAGCTCTTTCATTGCCTTCATATCCTGTAGTCCAGGTGTCCAGATCAGTGTAAATTTATTTTCTCTACCTAGTTTGGTGAGTAGTTCCTGGCAGTTCCATACTGCCATGGGTTACAACGGGCTAGATTCAAGAGCTTGACTGTCCGAGAATATTTTGATTGACTTGCCTTTTCAGTCATATCAATGGCTTGAACTTCAGCGTGAAAAATGGTTGCATGTTTACCTAGAGAACAGTTAAGCTCAACCTTACCATTTTTATTCCATGCAGCGGCTCCTGTACCATTATTGGTCTTGGAGCCGTCAGTGAACCAACTTATTCTCTCTTTTTCTCAGATATTCAAAGTTTCTTGCCCATTTGTTCCTCTCTGGTAGGAAGACGTAGTAGGCATGGTAATACTTAATTTTGGTAGGCAGAACGTCTGCCCAACACACTCTCCCACTCATTAGCACTTTGCAGCTTGTTAAGCACAGTGATGATCGCCCGCGGATTGTTATCACCGCCTGTGTCAATCTCTATACGTAGCCCATCTGTCCTCCCTTTTCAGTACTATTTGGAGTCGTGGCAGATTTAGAAGACACTCAAGCGATCCGTGGGTGTCGAGCCGAAGGCAGCACTAATTGCCAGACGGGTTTGTCTTTGTAAGGTAGATAATTTGATTCTCGCAAAGCTACTGTTCCATATGTTATCATTGGTCTAATGGTCGCCAGTTCATTTGTTTGGGATGTATGCCCCCTGTTTTGCCACAAATGCCTCTGCAGGTCCATAGTGTCAGATTCGCTTTTGCGGCAATTTTATCCAGATGCACATTCCAGTTAATTGTTTTATCTAGGATAATTCCTAGATACTTCACTGTGTTCGCAAATGGAATGGTGTCTCCTTTGAAAAAGGTGGATCACGGTAGCACCTTTTGAAAATCTTCTGAGATAGTTCTTTGCGAGTTGCTTCTTATAAATATTACTAGATCATTCGCGTATGCATGTAATGGCCTGCAACCCTCATCAAGTCACAGTTTTGCTCTCACTTTAGTTCAGTAGAAGTACTATTCTTACATAAAATTTCAAAAAGAGGAATATATTTTAACTAAAATCAAGTTTTTAGTCATCAGGTGCACCTTCAATATAACGCATTATAATAAGCTTTTTATCTTAAATCGGCGACGGCTAACCTGCATGTTCTATTGCAAAATTGAGTTACTTACATATAAACGAATTTTAATGAAATCTGACTTACTTAGAAAGTCGATACCAGAATACTTAACATTTTCTTTAGTTCTCTACGTATATTTTAAAGTAATCATAAACGGCTTAGATATTATGCATGTTCAAAAAAAATTACCAATTTACTTAAACATTTCCCCTCATTTGCATTGGCGGTATTTTAGAATTTATCTAAATAGTTTAATTGAATACAATTCCGTGTGAATTATTGTAAGAGACAACGGATATGTCGTGTATATGTCAATAAAGAAAAAATAACCCTACAAAATTCGGATATTTGCCCATGAATGGCGTGTCAACTTTTACGTCTGTTGCAAAATTTTATGGGTTACATCCTGCTGTTAACATTTTAGTGGTAATATATCAAAATTGCTTTCTGCTGTGGTCTAATTATATATGTTTATTCTGAACAATCTTTGCAACAATTGAATAGTAATTACCCGGTTCAGGTTATTATATAATTAAGATTGAGAGACGTGTACGTATGTACGACCGTGATACGCAAGAACGACATTTTTGTTAAATAATTGTTTAAATTTGTATGTGTTATCCTTGGCTTCTTCTTATAGTAACAATATGTTTGATTTAATACGCATAATTTGAATATCTAAAATACTTCTTTACTTACTTTGCAAATTGTAATAGGGCATTATTAAAACAGTCTCGTATCCCTCTGGTTAAGATAAAGTCAAATTAACTAAAGTAAGAATTACTAAATTTCAATTTATGCAGATCCAACTCTGAATTAAAAACAGAAGAAGTATAATAAAAAAATTGATGGATCCATCATTTGTTGTATGAAATATCTTAAAAATCTGAAAATTATATGCTCAGGCTTTTTAACCACCCTATTTTGTTTAAAATATTTTCGAAGCATAGACAATAAACTGGCAATGAAATATTGAATTGTGCGAAGGAAGTAATGGGTATCGAAGTGAAGAGACGTTTGACGCACAATGCAAGATAATTCGGACGAACTCGTGCATTATTTTATGGTTTTATATATATGTAAACTTCGGCAGTTTTTGTGTCACTTTTTGAATTATTTTTATATTTACTACCTATATATTGTATTTATTTTAGTCTCTAGTTCTCTTAAAATGTTTATCAATATCGGCTTTGTCTGCATTTTGTTTATTGTTGCTTTTTGAGTGATATGACTTATAATCTATAATAGTTCCATATACTTATATTTTAATGTGACGTTTCTGCATTCGCTTTTAAGCTTTAGAATTATTTAGCTAAAGTTTATCAGCAAGAAGTTATTTTTTTCGAATGGCACATCATATTATAACTTTATCAAAGCTGTAAACTTTAAATTGCTACTCAAGATGCAAACTTCGGCAAGCGGCTTCTATATAGAGATACGGTTTTTTTGATACTTTGTCATAACTAATCAGTACCAGTTTATTAAAATACCTTTTTTTCATGAATGCTTCCTGTAAGTCAATACTTGCAATATCCGCTTTTGGCGGTACTATCTCTCCGTAAAATTAATTCATTCATGATTTACTTCATTCAAGAAATCAATGAATCGAAAAATCGCATTAATACTAATTGGCCGTAAGAGGAAACGACAACTCGATTTCCTCCTAATAATAATCTTTAGTGGATTTAAATGATTATCATGATATATGCATAACACGTTCTCAATTACACAAAGTTTACTTTTTTCGACTGGAACCCGTAAAATAGGCAGTTATGTGCGCATATTAATGCATGAAACGGTAAAATGTTTAAATTTATTCAGGGCTAAAAATAGGCCGGTTGTTGTCCATAAATAAATCTGAAACTTCCTCAATATAACTTCTAAATTCACATATTTATATAATTATTAAGATGAGATAATTTATTAACCTTATTAAGTTGTAAAGGATATGTGCCAGTGCTACCGCAAAAATCTAAACGCAATTATATATGTGCCTGTATATGGAAATTACTTTCAAGATGAGTAAAATAAATTATAGGTATAAAATGGATAAATAATGGTTATATAACTAATTACAGCATGTTTTATGCAAGAGGTTATATTTTATTTGTTATTCATAAATTTACTCTGGGCAAACCAAATGAAACAACGATAATTTAAAGTATTTACCATTTTTGCATTTCTTTGGTAAATATAAAATTAGAAATTACCTTTATTGAATTGGTTTTATATGCTGTAACAATCTTAATGCTTTCTGTTTGAGAAATAATAAAAAAATATAAAACAGAATGACACTTAATTTTTCAAGTCCTATAAAGATCCAACATATTGCATTCTGCTTATTATTCTTTTTATTATAAGCCAATGGTTATTTTGGTTTAAGTTCTATTAGCCTTGGTTGGCAAATAGATGACTTTTTCGAACAGAAATATTCGATCCGAAGATTTTACGGATAAATTTTCATTCGAACATATTGCATAAAAACATAGTTTTACCTAATTTAGGTTAGTTTTGGTTAGTCTGTATTGGCAAAAATGAGGCACGCAGACTTGCGCTTTATTTTTACCACACAAAACTGAAGCAAAATTAATAATTCATAAAACAATTGCAAGCCCGCTTACGCACGCTTGTTTGTTAATAACTTAAGCTAACCCATACTAGCCCTAACTAACCAATAATTGACAATTCATTAAAATATCAAGCAAGCTGTGCTATAGCTTGATTTTTACCAAACTACAATAACTAAAGCTAACCAACACTACCCCAAACTAAATACAAGTTAATAATTCAAGCTAGCCCAAAGTAACCAGAACTAACCCAATAAATTTGCAAAAAGTCATCTTAAAAAAAATTATTATTGTGAACAAAATTGTTTCGTGATTTTTTTAACGTTTCGAAAAATTTTAATTTGAGCCTTTTCGCTTTAAGAAAATTATTTTGGTTACTTTGGGATAATATCTCTTAGTTTAAACTGGCAATTAGAAGAATTTTTTGAACATAAAAAAAAATATTTTGAACACAATTATTTGTTATTATGTTTTTTGAAAATTGTTTTGATAATTTTGAATTCGAGCATTTATGCGTTCGGAAATTAATTTTGGTTAATTTGTGTTACTTTCGGTTAATCTCGGTTAGCAAAAATGAAGCACGCACACGTGTGTTCACACGTGTTTAACTAATCACAACCACAACTGAACCAAAATTAATATTCATAAAAACAATAAGTGCGCTAACACGACGTTAATTATTACCGTCCAAAGCTAAACCAAAATTGAGGAAACTACCCAAAAATTAATGTCATAACAATGCCACTCCGAACTAACCAAAATTAATTTTTGATATTTTTACAAAATCACAAAAAATAATCATAAAAAGAATTATTTGAAAAAAAAATCATTATTACGAAAAATACTGCATCCTCTCATTAGAAAATATTTTGATTGGAAGAATGGTCCATTTGTTTTGATGAATTTTCCTTCACACACGCCCACTGGATTTATGTCCTATCGGTTCTAAGAAAAATATGTAAATGCGGCAACACGGTTGATTTTTCTATAGCGAGCTTATCTTTATAAGCACACAACTATAGTGAACCTTCTGAAAGAGATTAGAAATTGATTTTTATTTTTTTTAAGCTTTTTTCTCAACTTTTGCCTCCGGTTTCGACATTTTTGTATTTTTTATTTTCTTTTTTTTTTCTTTTAATTTTTTTCTTTTCGCCGAAAACCTTGTTTTTCTAACTTTTTTTATTTTTTTTTCTATATTTCGTTTTATAATAGTTTTATTAACTTTTCAAACAATCTCTTGTTTTTTTTATTTTTTTTTTATTTCGTTTTATAATACTTTTATTAACTTTCCAAATATTTTTTTACGTTTTTTTAAATTTTTTCCTCGATTTTTTCCCATTTTTTCAAAAAAAAATCATAAAGCATTTTTTTCTTCCCATTTTTGCCATCTCAGACCTCGTAGCTGAACTCCTTCACCTTTTTTCGCCATAAACCCGTTTAGCTAACTTTTTTTTATTGCTTTTTTTTCTTATTTCGTTTTATAATACTTTTAATAACTTTGCGAGCAATTTTTTACGTTTTTTCAAATCCTCGATTTTTTTCCATTTTTTCGAAAATTTTTGGGTATCCGGGGGAGAGGGGGGGGGGGATAAAATTCCCTCCCTCACTGATGACCCCGACACGGGGACATCGCTTGTCAGATTTTCGATCCGAGGCTACGTTGCAGAGATATCGATAAAAACCGGTTTTTCCCCAAAATCCCCCCTTAAATTAGAGCCCCGGTCCCCCATATGGTCAAAGGTGCCCCTATGAAGCGCACCTAGCATAAAAATGTAGTGCTTCCCGTTCTCTCGAAATGAATTATTTTAGTTTTTTCTCTCCTGGCCAAACGGGACTACAGGGTCCAGTTTTCATCCAGGATCCACAATTTACCCCGGCTACAAGTCCTGATAATATGGAACGGCAAAATACCATAATATCTAATAAAACTACTTCTATATCTAGAAGTGAATCGCTGACCTCATTATCTTACTAAATATTATCACAAGTGGAAGAAAGTCTAACAACTCAGCCATTTTAGATTGTGTTATATATTTCCCCAATAATTCAATGGAATCCATGTTAATTGATTATGGTCCACTTCTAAAATTGTTTGGTGTATGAGTGACTGGGCAACTTAATACATTATTGATATCACAAATCCTTAAAACCATGATTGACACGGTCTAGATGATGTACGAATAAAGCATTCTACCTGTACACTGTACGTAAGTTTCCTTCTAAGTACAGCAGCAGTCTCATTGGAACCTCATCATGAAAGAGAGTGGTACCTGACAACTCTTGTTAACATCACCGTCAAAACCTTTTACATGAATTTCGAGATCGAATAGAAGTAATAAGCCTGGATCATTTTCAATTGAATGATCATAGAAGTAATTGATATCAATTAGTAGACAACAAATGGATGACAATATTAAGTAGTATTTAATCGTTCAGCGACTGTTGAAGAATTTAAATATAATACAAAAATCTATCCGATTACCTACACTTCTATTTGGTAATAATTTGGTTTCTAATGCTGTAGGAAGGGGTTTTCATTGTTATTGTAAATACCTGGCCGACATGGGCACCGAATATTAACTAACGATTAATATTGGGTGAATGGTTGTATATATTGTAAACTAATGATTCTGTTACGAAAAAGAACACTCAGCCTAAAGACAATTATTATGCTTATTATCTAAACATGTTTTAAAAACATTCATTAAACATTCAACAAATTGTAGTATAAAATAGCAAGTAATGTGTTTATGAATCTTTAAAAGTGTTTTTTGGCATTCGGTAAAAATATGTATTCATTGAAGTTATTTTTTCTTTCTGCACTCCTCAGCGATTAGTTTTGAACTTTTTTTTATAAAAGATGCTTTTAAGCATTGGGGGCCAACGCCAGTAGAGAGGGGGCATGTAAACTAGTAATTCCATTACAAAACATAACATTCGGTCTAAAGTTTGAATTTAGTACTAAATCTTGAAATACAATTATTATGCTTATTATCTAAACATGTTTTAAAAACATTCAGTAAACATTCAACAAATTTGAGTCTTAAAGAGCACGCAAGCCGAGTAAAAGGCAACATGGTCCAGTTTGTAGTACCTCAAACCTCAACGGCAAACGCTTACTGGCAACAGGTTCAAACCCTGCGTTCACCCAGAGCCAAACTGTACCTTTACGGAAAAGGCTCTGAGGTTTCCAATTTAGTGGCAAATAGTACCTTTACGGGAAATGCTTGCGTAACCTTCTTAGAACACGTCAGATAAAAGTAACAAAATCAGTTAATTAAATTCAAATCAAGTTAAATACGCCGCGTATAAAGTAAACAAAGTAAATCTCTTAAATTCAACGTAATTTAAAATTGCTTTAAAGAAAACCTTTTAAACCCAACATAATTTAAAGTATATTAAAATAAGACTTGGATCAATGGTAGGTCTAAAGTGGATCCGTTAGCCGCTCCCTAACAAAGAGACATGCACAGCAAGCCCTTCTGATCCCCTCTGATCTGACTATTCCATGTCGTACAATAAATAGACGTACATTTGTTTCGAAACTAGCGAGTTTATATTCTTCATCATCATCATCTGAGCTTCGCAACCTGAAAGGGCACAGAGAACTACAAGCAAGCAGCAAATTTTTTCTGTGATAATATTATTGATATCCATTCATTGAGTGCCTGAGGTCAACGCTCAATTAGCCATAAATTGCGAAATCCCAGAGAAGAAGCACGTGATAATAAATTTAGGGTTGGCAGGATCATCTTCGATTAAATCAAGGTAATCGTTTCGGATTAATCTCACCAGTTTATCGATATCGATATTATTTATAAGCATCAACTGGACCCATATTAAAATATTTTGCAAGATTTATTCGATGACTGTGATCCTCATCTCTACAACTGCTCCCTTTTTTTATTTAATAATCAAATTCCTGTAGAATACGTCCTTAGGGTTGAGCTGTATTATTGTTGGGTGTTGAATTGATCTTGTGTACGAAATTGATTGATTGATGGCAATTATTATTTATAACGGTTTTGCCTGCCAAAAATAAATTTTCATTAAATATATGTTGTTCCGATTAAATGAAACATACACTTTGCCAAAAAAAAAACACTTTAGAATCTCAATAATAATTAACATTTAACCAAGCTCATCCCATACCAAAAAGACGCAAAACATATTCAGATTCATATTAAAAATTGCCCGCGGTAAAGTAACGTGTAACCTTACCAATATTAATTATTCAACGAGATTTTTTAAATTCTAATATTCGAAACAACCGGAAAAACTTATTATCCACGTGCGTCGTTTTGAATTTTGACACTCGAGATGCATAATGCCTGGGTTCGTCTTTCAGTCGTATCTGAATTAGAAATGGCCGTCACGTGCCACCAATCATTTCCTGTCTGCACGAAGGTTAGGAAATCATAATCATTCAAAAGGAGCTTCGAGTTATTAAAAGGGGCTATCACAAGAATCGTTGGAGTATATTATAATGAAGGCTTATGCGGAAATTGGGTTTAAAAATTATTCGGCAGATTATTTAGTTAAATAGACAAAATCAGATAAATTTCATTTGAATAATATAGCAAAAGCTTAATTTTAGACTCGGATAGAACTAAGAAATAATCAAAATTTTAATTAGTGGTTTATTGCAACTCCGTATTTCAAGCACTCCCGGTACAAGTAGGGTATCCAAAATCAAATTCCAGAACTCTTAAGCTTTCATGCCTTAAATAGCCTTGCATCATAATAATTATTTCCAACAGAAAGTAAGGATTCTGTGAAATTCTTTAGAGGTTAATATTATTATTCAAAATCCATTGCCCGAGCAAAGGCATCTTATAAAATCATTGTCTAAGAACTAAATATTATGCAACAAAACACTTTTGATGGTAAAACGAGAAACTAAGGCTTTAAGCACCTTACCAACGAGTGTCTTTTATAACGTCAATGAAGTAGGTACAATAAATAATGATATTAATGCTTATTAAAAATATATATCAAAATTACGTACTCCTTTTGTATGCTAAAAAGGGATAATAAATCTCATATATTTTCCCCATAAACACGGAATACTTGCGGAATTCTTATACAAGTTGCAGATATCTTACGGTTGCAAGGCCGCAATGGTGTCACTTTGGAATTTAATGTTCTCGTTGCTTAGAAGTAACGCGAAGAATTTCATTTCCATTAGAAAAAGTTTCATTATTGATCAGTAAAATATTTTAACGTCACTTTTATGTAGTGTGTGTGTTTGAAAAAAAGGTGACGGTAAAATCGCAAGTGGGATCCTTTAAATTAAATTATTTCCACGAATGTAAGTTGAACAATTATTGAGATTCCAAATTTTCAATAGCTTCACAGTACATATATCAAATACAAAAAAGAGCATCATTACTAGCAAAACCTGTCCTGGGATAATGTACAGAACTAGACACTAACCCAAACTCACTGTAACTACCTCCCGCTTTTTTACAGGTAAGTAGCGCCGATCTTGTAAAAAATGCATGTTGAATAAACAATCTGGCAGATATCTGATAAGTTTGTCTATTATCACGAGCTTGAGTTCGAAGGTCATGACAATATTAACACTGAATTTTTTGAGTGAACAGAAGTGCAATGATATTTAGCTGGGCGTCATCATCTCCAACTGAACTCAAAGTGATCGTTTTTATTACATATTAGTTATATTGATGTCAATTGGTGGCAGTTAACAAATGAATGATAATATCAGACAATGTTAGCCTCAAACATGGTTCAGGTTCAGGAATCAGCTGAAAGCGTTAAATAAATCAAATGTAATATGAAAAAGTTATCAGCTATTTGGTTCTCCAGCTCACTGATGGTGTGTAAGGACAGCAACAGTTTGGACAGATAATCTGGTAGTAATTTAATACGATCCTTATATTGCAGCTTACTTTTTCACTGTTGCTGAATGAATACTAGCACGGCTTATCTATTATAACTATTCATCCGTTGACTATTATATCTAACATCTTAGAAATCATAAAAATGTAGTCAACAAATGCATGGAAATATGAGGCGATAAGACATTGATAAAGAATTTAAATACAATATGAGACTCTATCTGATTGTTTAGACAGTTAATATGGCGCTAAGCTGATATGGTTCTCATTAACTGTTGCTGCTGCAAATGCCTGAGTTAAATTATCAAATTGCAATACATTTCGAGGCCCAACCGAGCTGCATCATCCAGAGATCAGTCAGCATATTTAAACGTTCAGGATCTATTGAAAACGTTGAAGAATTACCTTCGCTCTTAGTGGCGATTATCATTTGAAACTCCTTCCTGTTCTAAGCCAATCTTATCAGATTCGCCACATTGCATACCATTCCCTGAGATTTCTTAGGTAAGATAATTGCTTTCCTTTCAATTCGCCATTGGTTTTAATCTTCTCTTCTACAACTAACTGTAATAATCCTGGTTTACTTTGTAGTTGTTAATAAGTCGCATTTTAAGTTCATTCTTTTCAAGATTATTATTTTTTATTCGATCTATCCATAGTTCGTGATTGTGTATGCTAGAAACTATCAAGGTCCAGTCCTTTAAGCCATAAAGAATCCTGAGTACATAATATTTTGATATTCGCCAACGAATTTCTATAGGGATGCATTCACGAATAAAGAAGAGGAACAATTTTTTTTTTACTTTCTGGCTCCTTCGATTCTTATTTTACTGTCTTCGTTAGGTGTATATCATTCAACCAGCAGCCCAAATACTGAAAACGATGTTCCCTTTCTACATGTAGGTTAGTGATTATTATCTCAACGTTGCAAATGTCATATTTGGTTATTACCATAAGCATAAACTTGGTTTGCTAATGTTCAAGTCCATGTTTTCCCAGCCTGAATGTCTTCCTGACCTTCCAAAAAAATTGCAACCATCCCAGATAGCTTACACCCTTGCTGAATCGGAAGCATTGTATTGTTGGACCCCTCAAGATGTCGAGTATACCCTCTCTTGAAGGTTCCGACTCTCAGTAACACATCCGAAATGGTGGCTGTAAGCCGAATCTTTGCAGGCCGACACAGAAATTATCCCGCGGGAACATCCGATTCCCTGGCCTGGGTACCGGCGTGGATGGGGATTCTCTCTGGCTAGGAAACCCGAATCTTTCATTGGGAGAAACAACGGTCACTGAACGTTTGCCTCGTGTTCACCCAATGGCGACAAAGAAGCCGATACACAACGCGTGTTGACTCGAGCGAAGAAGAAGCGGAAGTGTTTTGATAGGTTCTGAAGCAAGTCATAGTAACGTCTTCCGACAGCGGTCTGCTGTCAACTTTTCTGGCGACCTTCCACGACGCGACCCGACGTTGAGCGATTCGGCAGAATTACCCATGTCTTCGCGGTACACTGCATTGCTTTCAACGGTTTGGTAGCTCAGTGGTTAGATAGTGTGTTTGTAGTGCGAAGGTTGCTGGTTCTATCCCCATCAGTGCCAAGCTATGTTTTTAAATATTTTTAAGGATATGTTTGTAAAGCGTTCGTATTTCTTGATTTTGGGTATGCCTTTGGTTAGTTTGGGTTAGCTACTTAATTATTGCCGACATTCGGCCAAGGGCGCCGAAGGTCACCAGAAAAGTTTAAAACAGACCGCTGTCTGAAGACCCTAGTGCAAGTCATGCCATTCTTTGATTTAGGATTTTTTTACATTAGAACTTGAATGGAGTCATATTCGAAACAAGCCTTTCGTCCAATATTTTCCGGTTGTGTATATTTTCTTGACGAGATTCATCAAGGAGCTCAGTTCCACATTTAAAGCATCTTGTTCAAACAGCCTCAAACCGGTAATTATCAAGGGGAGCTTAGCAGCTCAATAAAACACTTTGACTGAGTTTCAGCAAATCTATTTTTGATCAATATTAATATTTCAGTATATGTGTATAACTTACAACAAACAATTATTTTGGTTCTCACATCAGTGATTAAGTACTGTCACTTGTCCTCTACGTACTAATAGGTAGGCCAAACAGCACAAAAGGTATAATAAATATCCTCTTAACAATTATGAGCAAACTCTAGGTGCCTCTTTGACTATTGCCCCTTAAAATAAGCCCCTTCCCTGATTGTAGCTTGAAAATAAATCATTATTCGGGCAAATATATTTTACAGCGTGGGTAATGGGTACTTACTTCTCTGACCAATAAGAAATGCAGCAGGGCTATAGGTCCAACTTCAAGCTCCATCAGGTTCTTAGGAAGTGTCTTATACTTAGTACATAATATAGTTCTTAATTTGGATGAGTTACTTTGCCAAAGTACTTATTTAAATTCTCCATTATCGAGGAACTTCCGCCGAAAATTAGAATCAGAGCTCTGTGGCATTGAACAGAGATTACCACAAACTTGAACCATAGAATCACTTATAATTTTCCTATATTTCAACTTTTCTCGGACTAAAATAACCATTAATGGAATTTGAACTTAAACTGAACCACTAGTTTGGTCTTCTTAGCTTTGATTCCTGCTTTTCCTTTCTGCAATATCAATTTATAGTTAGTTGCATGATGATTTAAGATTGTTTTACGTTGGTGTATTGTCTTAAGTTGAGAGCAAGTCAGATTGTGGAAAACGGACCCGTCCTCTCCATCTCGGAGTGAGAAAGCATTTTTATTATCTTCCTACCAGATGGCCGTACCGCACTATCATTCCCTGATGGGATTAATCGGTGCTTGTATAAAGTTTCTGATTTATTCGTTAACCCCATACTACATGCTTCTCATCATTTCTCGGGGTTCGGGCTATGACTTTGAACTTTTCACCGAGATGGTTCCAGTGGTACAAGACTAGACTTGCTCTTGTAAGTCTTCTGAGGTGGCGACACAAACAACGTTCATGAATCTGTAGCCTTACCGTGTGCATATTTACATTCCCTTCTGCGGTTGCGCGATTCGGTCGCATTTAGCTCCGTGGGTCAGTTTGGTTAATTTTCGTTTGTAACCTAAGTCAATCCGTCTTCTTATCCCTATTTAATTCTTGTTAGATCAAACTACGGAATGTCAGAACTAATTAAATGTTTTGTGACCGACGTGAATTGAACCCCTCGCATCGCAAGCGCAGTGCATGATCACGTGATCTACGAGAGCTGTTGAAAACAATGGTTGCATTGGGCCATAGAGACAGGCAAACCGCTCGGAAAATACAAACATTACTAGCAGCTAATAAAGGTTAGTTGAAATCGGTTATTGTAGAAGGTAATGTAAATATGCTTACCATGTTTAGTTAATAGCAATGCGTTTATGAGCTCTGCCATAAAAAATGATCATTATTTTCATTTTCAGTGCGATTGTCATCAAATATAATTATAATATATTTGCTCCATGTTAGTAGCTAGTAGAAGTTGTTCTTGATACATAACTATTTTATTTGGTTCACCGATAAGTACCGCTTGGTGGTGGTGCCTCGTGTTGGTAAATTTCCTGAAAGCTGTTCATTAGTCTATGTTATTATCATTTCTGGATTTGAATTGACTTTTTTCTAGAGAGCTAAAAATTGCATCAGCTGTAAGATTTTTTCTGGTAGTCTATGCTTGCAAACCCGAAACTTGACTGTCAGGATGTTTGTAAATTTCTTAGTGTAGTTTAGGTTTTTTACTGTTATTGTAAAAACTAGATCTGTTTGATATGCTTGAGTTAATGTCACAAAAATCAAAGCAATAGTTTTCATCGGAATGGGTGAAAGTCAACAAATGGATGACCATAAATCATTGATATTCAATATCACAAGGATCAACTGCATCAGTCACAACATAACACCTATACATCTGTTAAGACGGCATTTAATAGTTAAGTGATTTGGTTCATTATTTTATTTTCAAAAAGTTACTGATGAGTACCTTCAAAGTTGCGTCGTTTAAAAAAAAACAGCAAGCTTTCTTAAATCACCTGGAACCTTTCGACACAAAAATACAATAACCGAACATAAAAAAGTCGTAGGCGTTTCGCAGGGTGTGCATTTGGCAGTCGCATTCAAAACGCGATCGAGATTTAAGTGCGTTTTCTATCGTCGAGTGAATGAATGAATCGACGAAGAAAGGGAATACGCGCGTATTGTGAATGACTTCCGGCCGGAAGCTCCCGCAACCTGACACCGGCACACATGAGTCTCCTAACCTTGCCCAAATTGTGCCGTACGGCTTTCAACTGAGTGTTTGTTTGGTTTCCCTCTAGAAATTTTTCGTTTATAGATTGCGGGTGTTGAAGTATGTATTCCGATCAATTATGCCTAAGAATGTATTGCCAAATTGTATTGGCTTACTCCTTTTTAAATTTTATATAGTGTAGTATATAGGGAACTGGATACTTACGGTACGTTCCACTGTGCAGTTATATTATGCATGTTAGATTTGTTTTGCGATTTAACTGAGGCATAAATGAATCAAAATATATTTTATCTACCTTTTTCTATGGTCCATTTACTGGCTCAACATGTTTCTAAAATCTATATCCACACAAATGAGTGCAAGAGAAACATAAATAAATATTAAAAATGTGTTATTACGACGTTTAAAAAACTACAATTAACAACAAAAACATTGAAGTATCCCACAGAGCTTTGATGTAATAATCAAAATTAACATATTTAAACGATAGCGTTAATTAAAATAACCACATGATATTTTATATCGGGCTTCCGGTCTGATATTTTATGTGACTCGAGTCCTAAAATAAAGTTTTTGTCCAACATGGCCGTCGCTTTGATCCGTAATAAAATGCTTATAAAGCCGCAATTTATTCGTAAAATCAACTAAGTAGATGGGTTTGATATGAAATTAATTTTACCTTTTAAATAAAATTGTCAGATTTTATTAGCCTAACATAAAATAATGGTTTTGGCGAGCTTTTATTTTCTACAATTTAAGTTTGACTCTATCATTGGTTTTGTTCTTTGGTTATTATTGCCGCTACTGGACTATATACTTGGAAACAAGCCACTCATTAACTGTTATCAAAATATCAAAGTCTTTTATAATTCAAATTAATTCCTAATATTACAGAACGTGAAATGTTTGAAGCCGGAAGCCTGAAGGTAAGTTTGCCAAATATTGATGAATTTTAAAAACAATTATTTAATGCAAAGTGAAGAAAACTGAACATTATGCATTTTTGCAACAATGTGCTGAACAGAAACTAGAACAATAAATTTTCAATGGATGAATGGATTTTTGCAGTCAATATATTAATCTTACCACCTGCTCTATGATTTCAAAATATTCAACACCTGCACAGGGTGATTTGTTATATTTTGCACACCCACCTGTCTCATTTATTTAAAAGAATATAAGAAACTGTAAATACAGAATACAGAGGAACACTCTTTATTCACTTACATTTTTCTAATTTCAAATAGGTATAGTTTTTATGGTATACTTTAAAAGGTTGCGTGAATAATTAAACATTTTATAAATAATGTAAGTATTTAGCTTAGATCAGCATTGTTGCATTTTCAATAATAGGCAATATTGATTGAATAAATAAAATAAATAAATTAAAATAAGCCATTATTATATATATTTGAATTCAGAAAAAAAATGCCTGTCAGAGTGAAGTAAGGAAGTTTAACCTATATTTTTAAAAACATTACTTTTGTAGCTAAATATTTGCTATATTCGATGTTAATTTATTTTTTTCTGATATCACGTCTAACCAGCGTTGCCAGACCTACCATTTTAATAGTAGTACCCGCAGAAATAATGACTATACCATTTTCCACTTTCATTTTCTACAATTTTTTAGCTTCAATTATCAAATTTTAATGTTTAAAAAAATGTTTTTTATTTCTTTTAATATATTTTTTGTTTGTCTTTATTTTTTTATTTTAATGTGTTAATGTTTAAGGTATTTAGTATTATTTAAAAACTTTAAAAAAAATATTCAAACTATAGATTGTGGGGCTAAAAATGGGGTAGAAATGCAAATATGACAATAATACATGGACAACCTAAACACATTTTATATTAACTTTCAATGAGAAACATCGATGTTCCATGTCGATGTCTCACCACTACTATCAGTTGACGCTAATGTAAGTTAAAATTATATTATTGGCCCCAGAAAAGATTTTTACGAAGTTAAAACATGTTTCAACTGAAGAAAACCATTTACTATGTGACTACCATTTTTGTCGCCAAAATACCACTTTTTTATAGGTCAGATGCCATTTTTTATTTGTTAGATCTGGCAATAATGTGTCTAACTTCGGCAGAATACACTGCAACACAGTTTTATCCACTATACCAAAACATATTTTTGTTTCGATATTGTGGGTAAGACTTGTGTTGTACTGATATCATGTCATAAAAATTTATCGAAAACCCTACAATTTCTATATTTATATTTTTAAAATCTATTCAGACAAATTCGACAGGTGGGATGCAAAATCTTACCAATCACTTTGTGCGCACCTAAAATACCTCCCCATAATATATTGGAATGCTCATCATACTACTATTATTTTTATCTTTTCAACGTAAAGACTACACATTAGAAGTGAAACTTCAACAAAATGATATTAAAAACTAAATAAAAATAAAAAAAAAAACCTTAAAGATTCCAGCACCTCTGAGAGCTACGGTCCCATTGATATACTTGTGTTAAGAATGAATATAAGTATCCAGACCGATAGTTTTCACTTCAAAAATGACAAATCCTGCATTTTCAATTGGAACAATGCGATTTTTTGGTATTTTATGCTCGTAACCCTCTTCTCTCATGTTCAAAGGTTTGGTTGGTCCAAATCGATCGATTTTCCAAAAATCGAAATCACGAAGCTTAAATTCTAGGATCTCACTCTGTATAAAGGCATCATTATTTCTGAAGTGTCTTCTTGTACGATTTTTTACATTTTCCTTCAAAAGTAAGTCCATTTTCTCGATATTTTCGAAGCAGGGAGTTTTTCTTCACTAAATTCCCCGTCGAACTGTCATCTCGTTTTTTTCGATCCCAAAATGACCCCATTTTCAAAAAAAAAACATCGAAAAAATCGGGCCTCACCTTTATAAGCACACAACTGTAGTGGAACTTCTAAAAGAGATATAAGGAATTGAGTTTTAATTTTTTTTAAGCTTTTTTTTTCAACTTTTGCCCCCGGTTTCGACAATTTTTTACCTTTTTTCAACTCTTTTTTCGCCGAGAACCGCGTTTCTCTAACTTTTTTTAATTAATTTTTCTTTCTTTATTTCGTTTTATAATACTCTTATTACCTTTCCGAACAATTTTTTCTTTTTTTTTAATTTTTTTTTCTTGTTTGGTTTTATAATACTTTTATTAACTTTCCAAACAATCTTTTGTTTTTGGTTTTTTTTATTTTTTTTTTCTTATTTCGTCTTATAATACTTTTATTAACTTTCCGAACAGTTTTTTACAATTTTTCCCCATTTTTTCGAACATCTTTAGGTATCCGTTAAGGTAGGGGTATAATTTCTGACTTTACCCTCGCTAAAGAGGTTTCACTTCAAAAATGCTCGCCATTTTCCGATTCTCGCCAATTTCAACATGGTTCGGACAATTATCGTAGATCAAAGCAGAATATTATAAAATCTCACATGTGATGTAATAACTCGGAAACGGAAGATCGAATCGCCAAAAACAAATGATTGTCGACTACCCCCAAGTGTTGCCTAAAAACGTGCCAAATCCAAAATTTCCACTCGCTGCCATTTTCGACAGGAAAATGATTAACTTCAACATAGCCGAGCGTGACGCATTACATGACGGCTCAGTTTCATTTCGCACCTAGCAAAAAGTGTTTAGGTTTCCAAATGCCGGAGAGCTATCAATTTAAAGTCCTTATAATGATCGTCCTCCCCACACTATATATCATAAGTTGCGATATCCCATTTTTTGTCCAACTGCTTTCCTGAAATCCTTAGCAGCTCGTGAAACTTTTCGTGTACTAGCTCAGTTTCAGCAGTTCTATCCAGAATTGATTGGGCTTATTTTCCGATAGTGCCTTTACAACTCCCCGTTTTTCAGTTAGATACGCCGGCCGCAGGAGGGTCCTGTTAAAATTAAAATTATTCCGTCCTGCTCTTGCTCCTCTCAGGCGACAAGCCTCCTTGCTACCTATGATCACTTCATATCCAGATCTCCATTTGATTCTGAAAATGCGTCTGTAGTTCTCGGGTGTCACAGTTAAAAGGACGCTTATGTGCATGTTCATAAGTAATAAATTCCTATTTCCATGTCTTATAATAAGTCTCAATCAACAATCAATTACGTTATCGAAATAATCAGTGGTTTCCTGCGTGGGGACCTAAGAAGAGGAAGGTATCCAGATGCCACGGTTTGCAGATGAGTGTGGATCATGGTTCAACTAAATCGTTTCCTGAAGCTGCCTACCATGGATACATTTGAATCTAACATTTTGCATCTTAAATCTAGTTCGTCAGCATATTAGCGATATGGATTCCATGATCGTTGAATCCAGAGCAATAACTCAGATCATCTGAACTCTTTAGAAACAACGCTAACTGGTTTGGCACATGTTTATTCATTAGTGATGACATCGAAATAAAAATTGGCTTCTTCGATCAGTAACCAATATGTGTAGAGATGAATCTTTTACTTCTCTATAGATTTTCCAGCGTACGAACTATTCCTTAACATGAAAAGTTTCTTAAAATTTTGAACACTACCTTTATCAAACCAATATCATTACAGTTTCCCGGCACATGACCGCAATTCCGCAAATTCCGTTGAATTAGTTCTTATTAGTTTCCGGATAAAATACGTTGTTGAACTGAATAACCAATTTGTTTGAAATGTGTGTAATTTTATGCCGGGCATACACATTTGGCCAAGTTTGGCAAATCTCGGCCAACACGAATGTGTGTGAGGTCTGTTTGGCGGGGTTTGCCGCGGCTTGTCAAAGTTTGCCGGTTTTCGCTTCGTTGTCGGTAAATTGCGACAAATCAAATGGATTCGAGCAAGTCTTTGTTCCGTCCACAAACATTTTGGCGATACGTCCATTGTGTGGTTGCCATAATTGTACACAAATGATTCGCCAAATGTTTCGGCAATTATATTAGCCAATGTGTATGTCCGGCATTAGAGCAGTTAACAATACATTTTGCGGAAGCTATGATGGTGCAAGAATATCAAGTTAAACTAATTTGTAAAGAGTTTGTTCATCATATAATATCATTATATATGAAGAAATACTACATATCGTTTTAGCCTCTTTGATTTTGTAATCCAAATGCATTATCCATTTACACCTGTACCTATACAACCTTCTTCAAATATCGTCTTAACTAAATAATCCCATAATTCGCAGATTCTCAAATTTCAAAAACTCACGCTCCTATTGTACTTATCTTTACAAAAAAATCTCCTTTTTTACTCTTTTATGTACCCGTTTAGAAGCTCTAAAGCATCTTTACAATTGTCATTTTCGGATGATGCTGGTCTTTCCCACGTTTGATCAAAAGGTTCGACCGCCTAATTTTTAAACGGGTGAAACAAAAGACCTTTTTAGAACACGATTTTGGGTACGTAGTGCATAGAACGCGTATTAGGCCGTACGTTATGTGTCAATTACACTTGCAATATGCGTTAGTGTTTTAGGATATTACTCGGAGGGGCCGAGCAAAAATTGGGCACCAAAAAATTTGTACTAATAAGTGCCCATATAATGTAATTCTATGTTGAACAACAAACACACTATTAGAATCAGACATTGAAACATGCTTTTACATTATAATACCTGTATTAGACTAATCAAAAACAGTTAAATAGCTTACCTAAAAATGTGTTCAAAACATTAATATTGTAAATTTAAATTAAATACTGTTGGTTGGTACCGAACTTGGAAGGATTGGCATATTAAAACACCTAAAATATATAGAAAACGAGATATTTACAAAAAAATAACATTGAGACACGTCGATTTTATTTTTAATTTTGCAATATTTTCAAAAATCAGGCCAAGTGAACTTTTTTTAAAATAAAATACGTCCATTTGTCGAAATAGGCATTTCGGGTCATTGTTACTGGAGATTTTCGGGGTCTTTGTTAGAAAATTCAGGAGCTAAACTAATTACAATAAAAGGACGTGGTGGATGGAATCTTCAACTGTGGCCGAGGGCTACATCGAGGACTGCATCAAAAATTTAATTTAATTTTCCCAGTACTAGTAGGTACCGCTCTTGATTTTTTATCTGATTGGGAAAGTCCTGCTTTGACTGCAGGATCATTAGGTGATATCGGTGATAATCCTGGGAATAGTGTTGCAGTTAAAATGAATACCTCCTCAGTCCTCAGCCACTTCTCCGGGAATTAATATTATTATTTGCTCGACTTGCACCATAAATATTAATGTTTGTAAATAAATAATTGTTGTTTAGCTCATAAATAATAAAGTTTTGAGAGTGTTGAGACGAAAAATAAATATTACTGTATAGGACATATTTTTAACAGTTTTAACACCAGTGTTGAGTAAACACTCCAACATGTGTACTTATTAACTTATCGTTTTTCACCGTATAGTTTGGTGATAACACCCTGTATGTCCGTAGTATGAATGAGCCATACCTAATTAAACTCCGAATGGATTTATTTCACCCCAGGTAAACAGTAAATTTGTGCATTTAAAACATTGTATTTCAGTTACTCCTTAGTCCGAACCTGGATTGTCGGTATAATATATTCCGTTTTATGCAACAATCGCTGACAATCAAGCTGTCACTCCGTCAAGGAAATCGTTATTAATCGTTCTCAATTTAGTATATCTTTGTTTCCGTCAATGTTGTGTAAACAACAATATGTCAAATAAAAGTTATGCTTCTAGCCCCTCAAATGCATCCGCCTTCGCGCAATTTCCCGCTCTAGTCTCCCTGTCCGCGCCGCGCGTCGGTAGGAAAAATTAGATTTTAGTGCCTTACAAACACTCAACCCTGATGCCAATTACATCTATCCAGTCATAGCCCTATCTGACGCCAAGATATTTAGTAGTTTTTCTCATTTGTTTACACATATATTTAGAAAATATCTGGTGTACTCTGATTTAAGTTTAGTCGAAGTCGAAGAAGTTCATTTTAGTGCTTTATAATCGTTCGCTCGTCAAGCAGCTAAAACGAAGCTCTCTGTGTTGGCGCCAAGATTTTTAGGCCATTTCCTCATATTGTTTGCATAGATATTTCGAAAATATTTGCTGTACTCTGTTCTCTTTGTCCAAGCTTGGATAAGGAACTCCTTTTGGGCGTTTTAACGCATTCTCTTGAGACAATACAGCTCGTAGCTTCTCTCCTGTTGAAGATAGAAGAAGGTAAAATGGCGGATGGAAATTTGCAGTAGACAAATCTATTCCTGCCCATAGAGATTCGAATCAACTATTCGAAGTCTTATCTGTATCCCTGGTGAATTGAGAGAGTCGAAGAAGACTGAAAGTACAAGGTATTTTGTGTGAACGGAAAGGCAGTTAGTTGACAAAGAACGTTAATTAAATTCAGTAAAGAAAGGAGTTACCTAAATCATTTTAGATTTAAATAATCAAGAAGTTTTGTTAGACATTAAATAATAATTAACCGAATGTACAGTACCTATTTAGTTTTATGTGTGAAAGGATGAATGCTTGAAAGTAGTTGGAAATCATTGTATATATTTATCACATTTTGATGCAAATTAATTCTTGCATTATTAAAGTACGTAACACCTAGAATACATGTTTCAATTCACACCCTATGAATAAAACCCCCACCACCCTATTTTTATACAGTCCATTAATTAAAGTGGTTAATTATAAAGTTAATTACCACCCCCACCTTTGTGGTCATAAATGATTTAAGAAATAATTGTTTATATACCGACCAACCAGCCTTAAAAGTATTTTTAACAGTGATTTTGATATGGATTATTATAAACGTAAATTTTTACAGACATTTTTATGACTTTGAACCGCTGTAGAATCTAAACGGTTTGCACTTTCTTATTTTAGTTTATAAGGATCTATTTAGTGACAGCAAGTTCGCATTTTCCAGTTATCGGATATTTTCGATCAAACCTGAAATTGAAGTTACTCCGATCATTAAAAAAAATCTTTTTAGAATCTACAGAGGACTAAAATCACAAAAATCTCGGTTTTCAAATGCCATTATTTGGAAAATAGTTAAAACTTAGTATGGTTATGAATATGATGAAAAATATTTACAAAAAATGAAGGGTATCTTCCTTATTTAAAAAACAAAAGTTGAAGTGCCTGAATATTTTAAGGTACCCTGTATATTCGAAAATATTTGTACAATATGGCAAAATAAAAAAAGGATCTGAATTATTTGAACTTCAAACTAGAATAAACTCACCCTAAAAATAATTGGAACTTTTCAAAAAGTGAAAATGAGCACGCTAAAGAGGAACGCCTAAAAATAAATGAATAAATTAAAAAAAAATAATTTGAACTTTTCAAAACTTTACATATAACTTTTTAAAAAGATGAGAAATTTACATAGCTTCTAGAAATCTCTATCACATGTAAAAAAGTGTTCACCTTATTTCAATAGTTTCTATACCAACCTCAAAAGCAAATATTTCATTTCCAAATGATATTTAAACACTTTTATAAAGGGCTAACACTAATAAGCGTAACAAATTTTAGAATGATAGGGAAGAGGGCTGTGTTGCCAATTTTCACAGTGAACGTTGTGCATTCATTATATGCCGACAATGAGTGGTCAACGATAACGTGAGGTGACGCTCGCCATAGTACTCCAGGTACTACGTCGGATGATAATCAGGAACACTCTTTATTTTTAAATATTTATTTGAAGACTTCCTGCCTTATTCTCTGCTCGCTTTGCGGAAGCCACCAATAAAAACTAATCAGCCGCATGGAAATGTTTGATCTTCAAGTAGTAGAGCATTTCATGAAACAAAAAAAAATGCTTCTGCATTCACGGACCAAAGCCAGCGATATTCCGGACTGTTATAAATGATAAGATGTCATAGGGTACTTTCTCAACTATGCTGAAGGGGTAAACCATGTATGATGTATGCAAATATTCCTGGGAAAAGCAGAAATGCGCATCGAAGCCAAAAATGTACCTACCTCTTGGGCTAAAGAGAAAAAAGGACGGCCATCTCAATAATGAATTTAAATGTGTCAATTTTTTTACAAATTCTTATAGAATCGTTTTTATGTTTTATTATTCTTTTTGATCTACATTTAGATAAAGTTTAAATCTTTCTTACCCAAAGCGTTGGCTGAGATTATCAGTCAACGCCCAAAGCCAGAGTGGGTGCGGCCATAGTTTAAGCGCACTTTATCCAAAGTGCAGACCTGCCATGTTATAGTGGATAATGTTAAAGTTTAAATGTGCCTTATCCAAAGTGCCATTTTAGGCTTCATTAGTCCAACAACGGCTTATTAAAAATAAAATCGACGAGCGCTAGTTGCGGTTATTTCCCGTTTTGTAGATATCTATTTCGGTATTTCCAATCTTGTTTGCCATACTTTACCATGAATGGTAATATTTCTTTACACATGTTCAACTTCGTGTTTTTAGCTAATATCAATCTCCATCGATAGAAATGTTATCATTTTCATTTAGATTAACCTCAATTAACATAGATACATAAATAGTCAAATCGTCAATAAAATAGAATAGATACCGTTAGAATCGGACTTTGAAAGATTATCCTCTATTAAAACACCTAGGTATATTAGATCCGATCAAAGTGGCTAATTACCATAAGAGGGCACCACAGGCCCAACTCTCGACGTTCTCAGTTCTTGCTCATTCAACCGTTGTCGACCCGATGGGTGGGGGAATTACTATCGCGGTCCTTCTCAACGACCGACGAGCCGGCTCTATTGCATTGCAGTCCGACAACGTTCACGCGACTCTACAGACCGGTAGTGACGTCACAAAATAACCAGCGCGAGTTCGAAAACGACTACGAGCGGAAACAACACGGCGGAGGTAGCGGCGTTACGTCAAAGCACCATGGTCCTACAGGTGCTTGACCAGGTTAACACGGGAGAAGAAGAGTCTTTTTACGGAGATTGTCCGGCGGATTTATCGAACGCAATCAGTTCTTATACGAATTTAGATGTTAATACTACGGGACAGCCCACTTGTACAGTTATTTCCCCAGGTTAGTTGACTTTTTTCCAAATATTTTTTTAAAAACAATCTACAACCCCGAATTAAATTAATTTTAAATATTTTGAAGCCTATTATTTTTTAGTTTTGGAGCATTTGAAAAACAAACAACACATAAATCATCCACATACATGAGATTCCAATCAATTCTTACCTCTAATGACACGAGATTTAGCTTCAATGTTTATAACTTGCTGACGTTTCGATTTATCTACAACTCTATAGGTACTATTGACTTTTTTAAATCCACTTTTTTAAATTTGATACTTTACTACGGTACCACTTGTTAAAGGACCAAGCACTAAAGTAGTTTCGGTCAACATCGTAATTTTTTATATGCGTTATAGCCTTTGTTCCCCACATGTTTTTTTCACAGGAAAAATGGTGTTTCAAAGTATTTCAAAGGGGGTCACGCAATATCATATAATTTTCAAGAAAATATTTGTTCAATGAGCTTAGTCCATGAGAAAATTGTGCGCACATCGCATAATAGTTGTACAAGATTTCCATAGGTTTATGCCTTATTGAAAACCGCATCATTATTGGTTAAGCTTAAGCAGAAAAATATTTCATTACTCTACCAGTAAATAACCGAATGCTGCTTGAACTGTTTAAACAATTTAATAGTTTTCCAATCATGTAGATTTTACGATCAGGGTGATTAGTATTTTTTTAGTAATTTTATCCAACACGTTAGCTGAACTTTGGAATTTCCAGAAATATTGTTGTTTCCAATTTATTTGTAGATAAATAACTAATATTTCTTTCTCGATTTCTTTCTGTAACTTTGTGTTATACTCTATTATACCGTTGATTACACAACTTTGTATAATTACAGCTTTATTAAGAAGAAAATTGTCCAAAAACAGTCTAGTACCTAGTACATATTATGATTTTTTTGAATCAACTTTTTGAGGTCATCTTGTAATCGCAGAAAATAATGGTACCTTTTGAACAGTTGCTTCTTTTGACCCCGTAACATAATTGAAATTTAAATACAATAATCTTCCGAATACTAAAATCTCATGTTAGAGCTTCCATATCCTTTTCTTGAATATGAGTAGTATATTACCCTAAAAAGTTTAACTTTTTATCCTGATATTAATTTGTTAATAATTAAAGTTGCGTTTTTGAATACATAGACCGTCATGTAAAGCGGGCTACACACGGGGATACTTACATTCTGTAATACATGTACGCGCGTATTGGTACGGGTGTAGGCAAACGTTCCCTCAAAGACCATTGAAAGCGTCTTAATGTGGGTTCTCCTGGTGAAAAAAAACCGGAAGAACGAAAGAACGTCGATTACAGACCGAATTTGATATTTTTACTATTGTCTATGATTTAAATTAAACATAAACAGTATAAACTAGTGCTGGCAAAAACCGTGAAAAGTTGAAACCGGTTATTCGGTTTTCTTAAAAACCGGTTTCGGAGAAAACCGGGTATTCGAATAATAGTGAAAACCGGGTATCCGGATAACCGGTTAATCGGATAGCCGGTTAATCGGATAACCGGTTAATCGGTTAATACACAGTCATCATAGGCTAAACATAATTTATAATTTGTTCTTAAGCATATTTCCATTAGTTCAGTTTCCCTGCCGATTAGAGCACAATCATTAAATTCTAGTGAACCAAATTTATTCCAGTTTTTGGTCGTTATTGAAATAAACCCCAAGGTAAGAATTAAATTAAAAATATTGTTTATTACAAATTACAATCGATATAAATTCTGAGCAGAAAAAATATTACAATTTTTTAAAACTTAAATAAATATAAAGGTATTCTATTAAAGGTAGATATTATTTTTCAATCGCGCTCTAAAAGCATTTCCAAATATAATCACCGTCCAGTAGGTATGTGGTATGTTACCATTCCAAATACCCAGTTTTTACTTTACTTTCTATCTTTTTTACCATTACTTGAGAACACGGTGGCCCAGTGCCATGTAACTAGATAATCGAATAATCGGTTAGCCGAGAAACCGGTTATTCGGTTAATCGATTAATCGGTTAAACGAGAAATCGCGTAATCGGTTAACCGAGTATCCGGTTAACCGGTTTCGGTTTTTTGAAAAACCGCGGATAATCCGAAACCGGTTAACCGACTATCCGAAAAACCGTCTTCGGTTGCCAGCACTAGTATAAACCGAGGTATAAACACTGCGTTTAGATCATCGTGAGTTAGTTTTGGTTAGTATAGACTATAAATATTTTGGTTTGGTCCGTGTTATAGGGAAACTTATTGCAAAAACAATGGGTGCACTTACCTACAAAAAGGAAAAAAATCGTATGAAGGCTACTTGGTCGGCTAATTCCAGTATTCACAAACATAAATTTCCGGTAATATCTGAAGGAAGGGGCACAGATGACGTCATTGACAGAATGACAGATAAAATCCGCAAAAAGTTGAGCCCAAGTAAACGTTTTGCGAACTATAAGCGAAAAAAGAAATTTGGCAACATGGCCGATTTTAAACCAATCAAAATGTACTACGGATTTCCTGTCACTTTTACACCAGTTCCGCTGAAAGTGTACCATGGGAACTCCCTTTACATCAAATAAACTAGTAGCTAATTCGGACTACACATCGACATGGAGATTAGAGGTGTGCAAAAAGTATCTACCGGATTAAAATATCGAATACTTTGCTCAGTAAAAAATATCGGATACTTCTTTCACAGCAGGATGGGTACTATAGATACCTGTTTACCGTGTATTATTTAAATAATGTAAATCCTATAAGGTTTACATATCATTACGTCAATTACAGTTGGAATTATGGCATACCTACTTATTTCTGCTTGAAACTAATCCAATAATAACAATCCCCTTGGATGATCATTTCAAGAAGGCACAAACTTATATTATGGAAATCTAACTCTTTGACCCACCATTTTTCTGTGAAAAAAATATAAGCGAGTAGACTTGGAGCCTATTATTTTTTCAGTTTTTACTCTAAGATGTGAATATTAATGAATGTTCAAGAAACAAAGAACAAGGAGGTAACACCCCCCCTCTAAATGCGTAAGATTTTTTTCTCTTATTTAAAGATAAAAAATGCTGCCATTTTGTATTGAGTGAAGATACTCAGTTGATATTCATCATTGTAGCGCAAGCAGTTTTTTTTTCAAATGGCGCCTAGCGGCCATCTTGTTTTTTAATTGGTCAATTTAGCACTATTGCACAATGCTAAAATATAGCATTTATGTAACCATTACTCGATCCTAACTTTCAATTTCTTAATTTGATTCGTTCAAAAGATAATGGGGGGGCATTGAAGAACAGATATTATTATTATTAACCAGTGACAGACCTATAGTTGCAGTCAGGTACCTACTGTATGATTTCGTATATAATGATATTCGTCAGTTTTTTTAATAATCAAAATTCCTAGCTTGGTACCTTGTACCGAGGTTATCAACGGGTCAATTTTTGCATTTTTTTTTTACTTTTTTGGCGTCACCTATAAAACGAAATATTTAATCAGATTTGATGAATTTTAAACAACAAGACAAATAAGCAAACCAAAGATACCATGTAAAACACCTATATAATCACATTGTAAATATTTTGAAACTAATTTTTTCTCGATTTCTGGAAAAGCAATAAAATAAAAAATAAAACAGTATGAAACATAACAAAATCTAATAGTGAATATTTTGTACCAACGAAATATTTTCATTTTAAATGAAAGCAATCCTTGAGTTTATCTAGTATTTAATTTGAGTAAAAAATGGGCATTTTGTGCTTAAAACCGCACGACAGCCTAAATTGAAAGTAAGATACTTGATAATTCGAAGAGATTGACGCTGCAGAGTTACGTGAAAATTCCAGTAATTTTTCAATCTCAATTGACTGTAGTATATATTGACATGTACAGGGTGGCTCGAATTCGAGTCTATGTATGGGGAACTCGAAAACCTTAAGATACAGTGTCGGTTAAATTACGGCAAAATTGTGCATTTAGGTGCCTAACAAGCTGTTTAGAAAGTTTTAAAATTCAGCGTATTTCCGGACATATCCGAATAAACCGAAATATTGAAAAATTGTTTTATTTTTTTCCTGAGCTTATTTAAAAACGAATTTCAAATTGAATTGCACTTTTGCATTGCCACTTTTTCTGCTGTATCCAATGGTGGTAGCCAGTATGGAATCCGACGTTTTTTTTTAGATTTATTAAACAAATTAAGCTTTTATAAATTTCAGGATACTCGTATGAAATTTTGGTCATTATTTACTTTGCGCACTTATTGGCTACCACAGTAATAAAAAAATTACATATTCTACGATACTTCCCTTACCATCTTCCACACATTAAATATTGCGCAAATGTTTCTACTTGTCACAAAAAAATAACAAAGTTTCCTCACTGCAGTTGTGTTAATTAATTAAGTCCAATCCAAACTTACAATATTTCTGCTAACTTTTCCATGCAAAGGCTTCGGGTATACGTAATGACGAAACGAGAATATGTACCTAATAGTAAAAGAGTCTAGGGAACAGAGAGACGGCTATGTCTTGGGTTAGTTTTGGTTAGAAAACAGTTTTTTTCTTGATTTTATCTTGTTTTTGGGTATGTCTTCGGTTAGGTTTGGTTAGCATCTGGTTAGTTTCCTTTTCTTGCGCCCCCGTAACGAGCGGTAGCGAGCGGAGGGCCATGCGAAAAGTGAAATACAGCTCCGTCTGTCTGCTCCCTAGACTCTTGTCCTAATAGTAGCCTCAAAACGTTTTTTTCTTAAAGGCCGCAAATACTGTTTTTCTTCAAACGTCAGTAAATCCGTCATTACTCGACTGTGTAGGCGGCAGTGAAGTTTCGTTTTTCCTCCGCCGGAGCTTTACTTTTCACTTTTCCGCCGGCGGAGGTAAAAGTGTTATCATAGCAACATAGATACAATACAAACAAACATCAAAATAAGCGTCAACAACTCCAGAGTTATTAAACTAAAATTAGTATTTATCACTCAATGTGTGACTGCATTTCTAAAAATCACTAATTTAGGAACAAATTGGTTATTATTTAATCGAACTTACCCAATAACTGCTTATCAATACCGAATTAAAAGGCAATCGAACACGCAATTTTAAAAATATAATTATTGTTGACAGTGTCCACTGACAGCTTTATGTTACATTACTATAGCAATAACCTGAGCCTATTCACCGACACCGCACCGGTCTAAGCCGCCTTGCGAACCCACTTATCTTTAATAATAGTAATTATTACTATTAAAAAGAGACTTTTTGCATTTATTTGTCGACATTTGAAGAAAAAACAGCATATTTTATTTGGAGGAAAAGCTACTTTTCATGGCTTGCTCTCTATTACCAGCCTCACTCCGTTCGGCTGTTAAACACGAGCGCGCCATGAAAAGTATTACTTTTCCTCCATATAAAATAATATACTATTTCTTTTGCACTTTAAAATGATATTATCTCTAACGCAAACGTCACCATGACACTATTTCTTAATATTAATGATAGGTCAGCTAGGCACGGCTCAGCTGACGTACGCATAGGTGTTGCCAAGTGTAATTTCTGTTCGGTTCTAAAATACGGTATCTTGTTGGATACAGCCAGTCAGCACTTTATAGATAGATGGTGATTTAGAAGTACTTTGTGTTTATTTAAATAATAAATAATAATATTAATTTGTGAGTTTGAGTTATGTAAGACGCTCGATCGTTTTTTGACGACCAAAAGTAAGACAGACAAATGCGCTCTTGTTTGTTTCATTTGGATTAGTTAAGAGAGTATCACGCGTAGTGCGGTTGTTTTGTTACTTTGGGTTAATTTTGATTTTGTGATAGGCGGGGTTGATCAAGCGCTTATTTGGCTAATTAAAGTTAGTTTCGATTATTTTTGCTTAATCTAGAATACGAATACGCGTAGCGCGCTTGTCTCTACTTCAGTTAATTAGATTTAGTTTTGGTTAGTTTGGGTTAGTATGGCTTAGTTTTGGTTAGTCTGGGTTGATTTTGCTTGCAGACAATCGCGCGTAGTGCGCTTGTCTCTTTACTTTGGTTAATTATGGTTAGACTTGGTTAATCTTTGTTACTTTGAATTAGTCTGAGTTGGTTTTGGTTAGTTTGGATTAGTGTTGGTTATTCTGGGTTAGTCTGCGTTAGTCAAATGTGACAATGTTGCAAGTAAATTTTCATCATTAGCGTCAAATTGGGAGAGTTTTCGCGTTAAAATGTATTAATAAATAGCCTCATTTGTGATTTTTGTTTCATTTTTTGACGTCAAAAGTGGTTTGCGCAATATGTAACGTGTCACAAAACACTTCTAATATTACGTCACACAATAAAAAATTGCAAAATTCGAAAAGTGCGCAAAGCAAATATTTATCGAAATTTTTGTCTTAAAACTGAACGAGCAATGAATCACTAAAAACTGTTACTGTGTACGGATCTCCCTTTACTATTTACCCCGTTTGCCCCTTTTATTTATTTATATATAAAGAACTGCCTTAAGATACTTGATATTTACAAATAAATACCACCGAACATAATATAACGTATATGTTCGGTGGTGGTACCTAACAAGCGTCCACCTAAACCTAAGATAACTAAATAAATGACATGCTATTTTAATACTAAATGATTATTCTAACACTGCACTTTTTAATGTTTTTCGGCTTCATGCAGTCCTTCCTGGTGGGGTGGAGGGCGTCCTAGGATCCTAGTCCTTGTCCTGGTTCTTCAAAGCATCACCTCGTGGATAATTTTGTGGATTTTCCCGAATGGCATCTCTATGGTCATCCTTCCTATGTTCCTGGTTATTTCCTGCGTCCTCATCGTGTACCTGAAGAATTTCGTCGCTGTTTCCTGCAGTAGTCTCTGTTCTTGCGTTCTTGTCCCGTGTTCTCTGTACAGTTTCCTCGTGTCTTGAAATCCGCCCATCTCTAGTTCATGGTTGTGCGTAGCAGTTTCCGTTCCAGCGTGTGTAGTTTCTCCTTGTTAGTTTTCGCTGCGGAACTTCAAACCGCCGTTTGCCCCTATATAGGTAGCTCCTAAAAACAATTTTGAAAGGACTCCATCAGACATCAAATCAAATTGGATTACAAATGCCAGTTCTTACATACGACTTGGAAACTATGGCGCTAGCTCGAAATGTTGAACAGGTGATAGTGTTGATAGGCCAACCATAAAGCACGAGAAGAAAAGAGTACATGGGTCAACAAACGAATAGTCTGGCGACCAAGAGAAACCAAGAGAAGTGTGGGAAGACCTAAGAAAAGATGGCGAGACAATATCCAGAAAATAGCAGGAAAAAATTACATACAAACAGCCTTTAATAGAAAAATGTGGAAGGCCTGCATGCAGGAGTGTGTGTAGAAGTTTTCTTTGTATATCTATCCAAAAAATCTTACTTCTATCCCATCACCTGATACTTAAAACAGCATATTTATTAATAGGTGTAGTTAATAAAGTCAACCTTTAAGTAATATTCCTAACATTTTGAAGCTTCAAAGCAACGACGGCTAATTTCTAGTCAACAAAAAAAAACACAGATATTAGCTGGTAATCCCTAAACGATTAAAATAGACTGCCAAGTGTAATAATTCCAAATGATAGATCTAACATTACCATGAGAATTCTATAATATATCATCATAACATTGCGGCTAAGTATAATATTTTATAAGACTACACGATCATCAGCATCAGTTTAAACAATGTAAAATCATCGGAGCACAACAGAATTACGCAGACAGACAACATAAATTTATTAGTAAATCTGAAACCAAATAACAGATGTCAGACCAGCAATAAGTAACGTAAATAAATGTAATTTCAAAATG
This sequence comes from Pissodes strobi, assembly GCA_016904865.1. Taxonomy (NCBI): domain Eukaryota; kingdom Metazoa; phylum Arthropoda; class Insecta; order Coleoptera; family Curculionidae; genus Pissodes; species Pissodes strobi. The sequence goes on from MU182847.1 coordinate 100,609, forward strand.
TCATGATTGTTTCGCAACAGGGGCGGTGCTAAATTAGACGGTGATTAACATCAAATTGTAATTTCAGTCGATTTCAAAACAAGTTAAAGAAAATGTTTTAAAGCAAAAGAGGACATACGCGCTTTTCGAGTAAACAGTGTGTGGTTAGAAAGTAATGCACTTGAGATTAATATTACGTTACGTAATGCTTGAGAATTAAGGTAATTTTTGTTACAGTCTAGCTGGTTTGAACCTGAAAGTTATTATGTAGTTTAGATGAACTATTAAATTATGTTTCTTTCGTTACATGTTACAGTTTGTGGGTTTAAAACTTAATTGTGTTAAAGAGCTATAACCGTGTTTCTGATAAAAAAAAACTGTTCTACTTGAATGGTTTTAATTAGAATTGGAATATGGAAATAAGACCTGTTAAAAGTAGTAACGTCTTCGGCAACAGGTGATTCAGTTTTTCAAGTGAAAACTTCTTTGGCAGTTAGTAGTGAGAGGGTGAGACTTGATGAAACGGAAAATGCCACACCAATAAAAAGTAATAGATATATAGGATGTAGCCTGTGAGAGAATGAGATAGAACACAGTTCCGGTCACACATTTCGAGGCGGGAAAATTAAATGTTATTGAAGTGAAACTTCTTTAGCTAGAGTAAGTTCGAAAAAATGAAAATCAAATGAAACGGAAATCAAAGTGAAACACTTTAATAATGTGTAGCAGGGCTGAAATTTTCAGGACATGCAGCCGGTGTAAAATGAGGATCCTGAATGAAAACAGGACCCCCGCCCCCAACCCTTCCGGTAGACCAGGAGAGGGGGGAGAAGGAAAACTAAAATAATTAATTTCGAGAGGTGCGTCTCAAGGGGGGCTACCGTTGACCATATGTGGGGGGGGGGCTCTAATTTGAACGGGATATTGAAAAAAAAACGTTTTTTGCCAATATCTCTGCAACGGATCGAAAATCTCACAAGCGATGCCCCCGTGTCACGGGGTCATCAGAGGGGATAAATTATACCCCCACCAAATTTTTGGAACATTTTTATGATGTTTACAATCTGGCATTGTCAAAATGAGTATCTTTTCAGGTTTTTCTTTATGCACTAACTTTTATCACAAATAAAATATTCTGAGAAATTAATATCAAAAATGTTTTTCATTTGTTGGGCAAATCTAATCTTCAACATATCGATGACTTCCGTAATTCGGAATATGTTTGCTTCATCTGAACCTAAAATTCATTTAAAATCAGTATTTTCTTCTCGCCATGCCCTATTCGCCCAACATCCAAGGTCCCAAAACTAAGCGCTTTACATAGGGTATTCTGTATTCTAATTGCTAAACTTGCTATATAGAGTTTTTCTGAATGGCAAATGGAAAAATTGTCTTTTGATCTATATACTACAACCGGCGCTGCCTAAACCTTCAATAAGTATAAATATTTTTTCTTCACTAGATCCAAATATATCGGCCGATCTAAGACTGTCTTCGTAGACCATTTGATGGTATTTTCAGCAAATAAACCTATCAAAACATACATACACCCTACAGACCCACAAAATCTTCAATGTGCAAACTGATAATGCCTAAATACTTTTAGATGACCGATTATTCGAAATATAACGGTCAAAACCAATTATCAAATACAAATGAGCTGTAATAAAGTTGTCCAAAGAAAACTTTGTCAGTGTTGTAGCACGAGCCCCTTATGCAACAGGTGGTTGAGACATAAGGCAGATACAGTATAGCCGAAAGTCAGCTGCGAGCCGATCATTTCGAACATATGCCCCATAATACACTTCACAAAATGTTAAATTCGGTCTCTATTTCATTTTCGTTGAAGCACCCCCTGACGCTTTTATTTCAGAAAAGTGTAAATTTGTAGTTGGGAAAGGTCTCGAGTTGACTGGTTTGCCCCCTCAGGCCGGTCAGTCAATTGTATATGTTTAATGTTAATATTAACTATTAATAAAAGGTGTGAAGTTTTCGTCGTTTTAGAGTACTAAACAGAGTGTTTGTTAAAATGTTTTTTATTTTTATTTATTCATTATAATATTTCACTTAAATCAGCAAAATTGCATGTTTATCAATTTAAAATACTCATCAAGTGTATAAGTCTGAATAGAACTTTTAGTTGCAGACGAATGAACATTTCTCCCAATGTTTTCTTCGATTACGTCTTTTCCCTGAAGATCAATTCAAACTGCCTGCTGAACTCAAGCAGATGCAGAAAATACGGAAATTCAAGAAATTAATACTTTAGCTTCAAAATTAGTGTTCCTGTTTTAAATATTACTTGCCCTTTGTGTTTTAAGGTTTCATTTTGTATTTGGAAATTTTTGTGTAATTAACTATTAAACATTTCAGTCCTGGGTAAGATCTACATAATATGTATATATGTGAAAGTATTGGTAATTTATACTTCTTCAAATTACTTTCTGTATGTTGTTAGCGCTTGGACTTGGACTCTAGTGTTTGTGTTATCTTAATGATTTTCAAACTTATTTCGTAATTTTGTTTTTGATGAATCTTTTTACAAACAAGGTTTTAGACCTTCTAGGACAGATGGCTAGATGATAATGATGTAACTATATATTTGCAATCTGTCTTCGCATCATTATAATCAACAAATATTAAAAATCGTGGAAAAACTCTAATATGATCTAAAAACGAAAAATATCGAATTTACCATTTATATAGATAATAGCCCGATATTACCCTGATTTACTATTGAATTAATATATAAAACCTAATAGTAATCACCTGTCTTGCGGGGCAGTCAGTGGAGCGAATAGCGATGCTGGGTGGGGTAAAAAGTGGATAAAAATAGAAAATATTCAACTTGCAAAAACGAAATTTGTTAAAAATATGCGTTATTTTTATAAATATTCCAGTGGCGTAACAAGGTTAGGCTCCACTGTCCCGTTGCAGTCGATTATTTTTTTATTATTCTACTAATATTTCACTTTGCGCATGGCCTTGCTCGCTCCGGGGTCTCAACCAAACACAGCTAATTTTAGCTAGCCCAAGGCCTGCCCAAAAGGAAAAAAATAATAATAATTGATTTTCGGGTCTGTATTGTCTATATTTCTAGTGCTTTGGTGCAGTGGTGCTGAAAGTTTGTGTCGAAACTCGAACTTTGGAGTCTTTTTTTCGGCTCAAATGTGGTGAAACCTCCGATTTTTTAAGATCAATTATTTTTATTTTTATTTTTGGTATGCCTTGGGTTAGTTTGGTTGCGTCCCCGAAGCGAGTAGAGGGCCATGCACGAAGTGGAATATTAGTAGAATGATAAAAATTTAATCAACTGCAACGGGACAGTGGAGCCCTTTTTTCCTAACCTTGTTACGCCACTGGAATATTTATCAAAATAAACTTATCTTTAACAAAATTTGTCTTTGCAAACCAAATATTTTCTATTTTTGTACACTTTTTTACCCCACCCAGCAGTCCCAGCACCCCTATTGCTCTACTGTCCCACAAGACAGTTGATTACTATTAGGTTTCCGCCAATAAAAAATTTATAAAAATTACGTAAAAACACTTAATTTGTGTGTTTCTGATGAAAAAACGGCAAAATCGGCCTGACATGATGTCAACTAAAAAATGACTACATTTTCATTATTATCTAGGCTAAGTGATTTTCCTCTACGGACGCCACTGGCAAACATACGCAAATCTTATTTTATCTTATGTATGTGATGATTGTGTTGTGAACATTATAAACCAAGTTTAAATATGCCTAATTGTTTCAAGCTATTTCGAGATTTTAGCCAAAAAGGGGGACCCTGTACCCTGCGTAGGTACATTAAAAACCAAGCCATTTAAAATGTTTGTTCTTAGAACTAATCACCGTTAAAAGATTTTGCTTACCTTTCGAAACACCCTGTATATCAGGTCCTATGGCAAAAATAAGGAGATATAAATTAGGCAAGGATGGATGTTATGCGCATACGCTTGGTGTGACAATGCCAGATTCTTCTCTTAAAGTGTGTTTTTAAACGAAGACACATCAAATATTAATTAGAAAACATTTTCGAATAAATATTAACACAAATAAAAAAAACGTCGTTTCGTTACTGCCTTAATGGATACTAATTCAATATTATCAGTTTATCAATTAAATTTAAAAAAACGGTGTAGGCATAAGGCGAGAATTTGCTCCAAATAATTCGATTTTCCAGTGATAAAATATTATGTGGTGTCGTGTCGTGTCAAAATTCGACATGGCGAAAAGTTTAAATTTAACTCGCTGATCTTCGTTTATAAAGTGTTTCTTGAACGATTGCTTAGGTAGATTCTCGTCAAGTAATCGATTTTTTAATAAAGAATAAAAACCTTTATTTTTTGACCCGCAAGTAAGCATTTAAAGAATTTTCTCCTATAAATTCCCTATCGAACGGTCGGTCGTCCTGTTTTTCCGACCCTTTTTCAAAAATTTACACACCCAACAATTTCAGGGTTCGGAAAACGTTCAGAAAATCATCAAAATTAAAAATATTTTTCCAGCAGTTATACCTATCGTATATGAAGGCAAAATTTATAAAAGTCGCACATGTGACGTAGTAGCTCGGAAACGGAAATCGGATCGCCAAAAACAAGTGACCGTCGGCTGCCCCCATGGTTTGCCCAAAAACTTACCATATCCCAAATTTCCAATCGCAGATTTTTTCGATAAAAAGTTATTAACCTAAATAGGTATAGCGGAGCGAAGTGCAATACATGACGGCTCAGATTCATCCCTACTCCCTACCTAGAAAATGTCTGTTAAATGTTTCTGAAGAAGTTTTCATCTAAAAAAATTAGAATACTTTTGGGTTAACGAGATCTGAACGTAGGACCTCACGTCTTACCCATTGCGCTACCGAGTTCTCATGGAAAAACCGGTAAAACTGTTGCTCAAACCCAAGAATAATAAACTATAGCAGGATGGTTACTTCCCATAAGAGCCTATGTTCACTTACTATCGCCCCGTGCAACGCGGTCCCGTCACCCACATCGTCGTCACTGTGAGGTTGTTGCGCGACGAACGGCCCTCGTTTCGCCATTGCTGTCATTGCATCTTCTATGTTTTCGTTGTGTTTTTAACTTTTTTAGTTATATTTTCAGATGTTTTAAAACCATTGATAGTTGTGTTTTAGAAATTTGATTATATTTTTCGTTTGATCCTAAACAAAATCCGATAAATGGAGGATTAAAGCAGAGACTAAGTGCCTATTTTGCAGAGTATTTCTCAGTGTAGTGTTTTTATTGTTTTTTTTTGTTAAGTAAAGTAGGAACAACTTAAATTATTTTTAAATGTAAGCAAGTCTAGGAGAAATATTATAGTATAGTATTTTACCTAATATTGTAGAGAAGTTGACAAACGGTGTGTCACTTCGCTATTTAGGTTTTAGTCAATATCTTTTAAAAAGTAGGTATGTTCACGTACATACACTGGAAAGTAATTCTTAATTATTTATACATTGTTTAAGTTCTTTAGATTGTGACCGTGCTTCTCACGTGAGAATATCATAAATATATTATGTCATACAGCAATCACTATACTATGGAAAAGCCAGTGTTCAATCATATATTAAGGATTTTTCATTCATAAGCACCTATGAATGTAACAAAGGCTTTCTTAATTCAATTTTATTTTCCATAATTTGGAAATAGAATGTCGAACTGTGAGTGCCACAAGAAAGTTTCTATTTTGAATATCAGTAAACATGTACATACAAGATACAAATATATCTGTTTGTAGAATATAAGGAATTTTTAACTAATTAATGTTCAACTTTTCTCTTTGGATATGATATTTTAGATAGCTACAAATAATATAATATATTATTATTTAAATCGTTTATTTCAGAAAGGTACTTAACGTTTAGTGCGTTTCTAGAAAATAATATAATCAATACCTCAATTATGTGATAACCTCTTAAGCTTTTTCTAAATCGTGCATGTATCCACAGAACGGGAAAGAAGCATGTATCTCATTATGGATAAACTTTTCTCTCATAAATTCATACTCTTAGGGATACTTTTCAAACAAGATGTAATATTCCCCGAATCGTTATGCTTCTATTTACGTTTGGCTTATCCAGGTTTGTTTAAATTCAAATACAAAAAGCTTGTAAAAAATATTTTCCATTATTTAGTGTTAAAAAAAATCAGTAATTTCGTAAGAAATAGATTAATTTCATTATCCATTTAAAATTTTGAGTGTAAACACATTTGTATAAACTTTAAACAAGAAAAGTAGTATTACGTCTTTGCCAAAATGTATGTTAAAACTTTCGCGACAACTTCGTCGCGTGGCTACGTCACGACAGAGCAGCTGTGAGTGAAAAAATCCGGTTGATGTAACTATTGTCTTTAATGTAACCATCTAGTTAGTATTTTTGGGTCAAACCGATAATTAACTGTATTGAAGAATTTGACGTTTCACTTTAGCGCATGCGCATTGCACTAAGCCTCGTAGATGTTTAATTTCGACAAAATATATTTTAATGTTGTCAAAAAGCTGCACTTTTTGCCAGCTGCAAACTGTTGCAGTTTTTTAATGTAATAAAACTTTGAGTTTACTATTTATATATATTTTAATTTATTGTAAAAATATTACTTTTTCTATTCCTAATGATTTTATTTGTTTTATTCAAATGCATGGGCAAAAGGATAAAAATTGACATTAGTCCGCGTTTAGCTATCACATTATGGTAAACCTTCTTAATAATTTACATTTATTTTCTCTCAAATTTACATCATACTTATCCAAATTTGCAGTTGTAAATTTAATGGTTTTTCCAATACATTTCCATAATACAGAAATTATCACTAAAAAGTAACTGAATAATTATTTAATTATATAAATGCTTATTTGAGTTAGAATGGGTTAGTATGAACGTAAATGCCAAAACGTTTTTAAGACATCGACATATAGACTTCAATGATGGAACGGGGGGGAAATATTGAGAAGATGCTCCATATTTAAACTTTTTATTATTTTTTTCTCGATGTAAATAATTAGCGCAAAATATCATTCAAGATTCGTTAATCCATGTCTAAATCACAAAAAATTTATAATGTTCTTTCGCATGTAAAAAGTACATATTATAGCAAGGCAGATATTAGGTATAAAACATGACCCTCTGCTTCATTTGCATAGTATGTTATTATTTAATTACAGAATTATTAGTTCATCAATGCTTAATTTTCACCTATGACATTTCTACATTAATAACATCTTCCTTTTTCTACCTATATACATTTCTTCAATTATATCCCTGATTATGCCGATTCAAAAGATATACAAAGCAACAGCGATTCACAACCTGATAATACGTATGCACCTTGCAACTTTTTAAAGATAACAGATATTTATCGGAGAGGTCCCAAGGTTTCAAAAACGACAACAGATAATATCTTCTGACATTTTTCAAATAATACGAAATTTTGCTGCCATAAGGTTATTTGGCATGCAAAAGGCAAGCTGCATTGTACAGATAAGGAAATTAACATCGCTTTCTAGAATTCTGGGCATACCTAGTTTCATTTTGAGGTAGGTAAAATAAGCGTTCAGTAGCTAAGGTTGTGAGAATTCTGTATAATATAATCTAATTACTATTATTATTATTATGAGTTAAATATTCGAAAGTCCATGTTACAATATATCTGCCTTGTTTCAGTCCAAAAAATACTGACCTGTAGCCCAGTCTTTTGCAAAGAAACTAGTGGGAAATTAATACTCAATGCATTTAAAAAATTTATAAATTCTTGGGATGTTAATTTCCCACCACAAATTAGAATAAATTGCAGAAATGTTTTTTTGAATACAATGTTTTTTATTAAAATCAATTTGAACATGAAAAACACGCACAAGAGTTTAGCTGAAATAAAATCATACATAGAAATACCACCGAACATTATATGTACTCTCCAAAAATATATCGGTAATATAACAGCACTTATAGTGCTACAAAATAGTCCAATCACTAATAAGGAACTAAAAGCTCCATACAATGCAATGCTTTGCATATTTGTGGGAAATTAATTATAATACCGGGGGAACTTGGGGTTTCTTATGGGTGGGAAACTATCATACCAAAAACTCTTAAATGCTTAAAAAATAGGGCAGTTGTTTTTAGTATTTAGTATTGACTTTCAAAGTCCTTTCCGTTAATTTTTATTAAAAGCAAGTGCAATATAATCAATCAACAAACATTAATTTTAACTTTAAGAATCTAACAAGTCGATAATTCGACACCTTTGGAGACGTCGCGTCGACGTCGAGTACTTTCAATCGAATCGAGACAAGATATCGAATTTTGTGGGCATAATTTTGATCGACTTTCTAAAATTCATCGAGTAATCGAGTTTCGTGGTCCCAGTGTTCTTGGTCCAAAAAATTGATGTAAAACGACCTTTACGCTATGTGCTTATGTTCAACGAATGAAAATCCTGAACTAATTGTATTTACCTTTTTTTACTTGACGGGGTACAGGTGACAGAATGACATAAATTAGGTGTTTTCTGTGGGTGTTTTCGTTTTCGCTTTTTATATGCTTTTTATTATTGAGAATGTTAAGGATTCATAAATTAATATACATAAGACTTGTAATGTACTTCTCTGAAAAAATTAAACAAAATTATGAAATTTGTAAAGGTATGAAAACAAAGAATCAGCTGATTATTTTCGCTTTAAGCTCAAGCGCAACATAACAAAAAACCATTTATTATAAATGGACCATTTATTATAATGTGCTTATGCTGTGCTATGTTTATGTTATGAAAATCTATAAATTCAGCTTTAAGATTTAATGAAAAATAGAATAGCTTGCAAAAATCAAGGTTGTGTGAAAATATATCACTTCAGCTAAATTTCGGATGCACTTTCTGAAACATAAAATTATTCAATATTTTCTCCATCAAAAATTATCGAAACGGACTGATCCACTATAGCCGTTATATTATTGTTCAAGACGCTAAGGTCCTCTGGTTCCCATCGAGAGTGAACTTCTTCGGTGCAGCAGGTGGCTCAAAATGCAGCACCTGTCTCGTTCGTGTACACCAGTTTGTATTTTTAACTGAAAACTTGCACTTGCCAGAGCGGTTCAACGTAAAAATACGTCACTCTTTGTCGGCCGTCTTGTATTCGTGGTGAGACTTCGGAATCTAAGATATTCCTTTATTCCTACTAAAATACGAAGACAAATATATAGTAGGTACGTCCGAGTGTACTTTTGCACATTTATTTGTTGTACGTCAATGGTGTGAGTTATTACAGATCCGATTAAACGAGATAAGATTTTGATTGACACACTCCATTTTATTGGTAGGTGATTTTGGCCATGTACTTATTAATTAATTAAAGTAAGATAAAGATGTAATAATTATATTAACTTTGTCTATCTGTTTTAAAGGCATAGTTAGGAACCAGGGAGGGAAAAGTTAAGAATAATTATCCCCAGAAATCGTAAAAAAGCAAATTATTGCTTCATAAAAATATTCGTTAATAGACTAATATACTATACAAGGAGAAACATGTTTTACTACATGTACGCTCGTGTATAGGCTAACAGTCCGTGCAAGTACACGCGAATTATATACATTATACTTCCTGTGTACCCCGCTTTACACCATCGGAAATATTTTTTCGTTTTATCGTTACCTCGAATCTCGAATACTAGTGGTTATTAACTTCTTAAATCGATGACGTCACATGACTAGTACGTGGTTTGTTATTGCATTCAGATTACCCACCTAGGGCAAGGATTATCGTCTCATCTCATTGCAACGGCCCTCACGTAGGAGATGTAAACATCGATTTTCATGCAATGGGAACAATCGCATTTCGATCTGAGGAATACAATACATCCCTAATTCCTTCGAGCGCATCTTCTGTGCCCACATGAGAGCTATTCCAATGACTTGAGAATGTGGAACCCTGGGCATCAATTATCGAGTCACTGGACCATCTCTCGCGTGGAAAGAGAAGGTGTAATAAACATCAATTTTCATGCGATGGAAACAATCGCATATTTAAAGAGTAGGTACAGCACATTCCTATTACCCCAGGTGCTTACATCCCTATTTCCTTGGTCCACTTTTTCTCTTCCCACGTGAGAGTTGTTCCAATGACTCGAAAATTCAGGCCCTGGACCGGTATTCTCGAATCATTGTAACAGCTCTCGGGTGGGAAGAGAAGGTGTAATAGAAATGTAAACTTACTTATCAATTTGCATTCCATGGAGACAATCGCGTATTTGGAGAATACAATACATCTCCCTCTTCCCACGTGGGAACTGTTCAAATGACTCAAGACTTATCACCCCCCTCCCCCCTGGAATAAACCCAAGAGTGAAATTGCTTCCCGGAAAATTGGTGAAATCTAATGTTGGTTTGGCCAAAACCCTGTTTGATACGACAAAAAATCACGAATCTTTCCGAAAAAATTGCTCATGCGCAGGCGCAGTTGCGTGTATCGATTTTAATTTGTCATCAATTTCAAAACGTAACTCCCAAATTTTGTGCTCAAAACAAACAACCATCTTTTGCTTTGTAAATATTTTGATTTTTGTTATTTTGCAGCTTTATATCGTTTTCTCCTTTTTTTTTCAAATTCTATGTTTGCTTTAAAAATAGTTTTAGCTTATTAGTTTTTAGTATAGGCATAGGCAAATATTATTTTTCTTTGCTATTGGTCGAAATAACTGCTATGATATGCACTGAAAGCCGCTGTCCAGGTATATAACCGATAACCATACGCAGTAATAAGTAGAAATGTCTTCATATAGGTAGCGCTACTGCTCATCAACAAAATTCAAATATCGATTTTAGGTATCGAAACGTAAAGTATCGATCGATACCTTAACGATCCGGGACTTTCAGAATACCAGGTTAGCGGTACGGTTATTCAAAAACAAAATATAGTGATGGATTTAATTAAAATACTCTGCAACACTATCAGAAGATAATAATTATTATTATTCCTAAAAATTAAATAGAAAACAAAACATATTTCTTCTTTTGTCGTATCCTAAATTACTATAGACATAATGGTACAAAAACAGTATGGAACAAAAATAGAGAAATTTTCCAAATTAAATACTTACATTAGCTTACTATTAAAATATCACGGGCTACGACGGCATTTACAAAAATATTCCCGAATGTCGATAAAATTCCAACTCTTAATAACTAATTAAAGCTAATTCTTAAACAGCCTAGTTCTTAATTTCCTTTCGTTTGCTGATTGGTGTGAAATTCTCCGTGCATCGACATTCCTAGAACCTAGAAGGCATATATGTTATTCTTAAGGAACATAACGAGTCCTACCGCCTGACGAGTCCTGGGCTGCGCGCGCATCACAATGTTTACATAAACATTTCTGACAAATAGATGTCTTTATGGTCCAGGGGATTGCTTTCAGTGGGCCTCGTGGTTCTAGGGTTAGATGCTATGTTTCTGATATGGCGGCCAGGGTTCGATTCCAGTGGCAAGACATGCTTTTTTATGGTTATGTTGGTAAAACATTTTTTTTTCTTGATTTTCGGCATGCCTTGGGGTAGTTTTATTTAGTTGCTCCCCGAAGCGAGCGGAGGCCATTGTATGAAGTGAAAAAAAAAATACAAATATAAACGTAAACATTGTGATGCGCGCGCAGCCCAGGTATCGTGAGGCGATAGGACCCGTTATGATCCTTAAGATTAAGTATATGCACCTAGAAATGAATATCGGGGATTCACCCAGCTCATGCAGACCTACATATCTGCAGCAAAGTTTACAGAATTAAAAATATTTAATTCTGTAAACTTTGTCTGCAGTATATGCACTTTATAGCAAACGAAACTTGGAGCTAGCTGCGGTGCGACAACTAATGAGACTGACCAATAACGCAATGACTTGGTTTGTCTACTATTTAGAGAGTTTGTTTACTATTTTAAAATGTCTAATATTTCACTTCACGCATGGCCTTCCTCTCGCTTCGCTCGCTACGGTGGCGCAACCAACAAAAACTAACCCAAGGCATGCCCAAAAATGAAGAAAAAACTTTACAAACATAACCTTAAAAAAATAAAAGATAACATCGACGGGAATCGAACCAAGGACGCCGTATCACAGACCCAGCATCTAACCACTGAACCACCAGAGCACTGGAAAGCAATTAATTGCATCGTAGACATTGATAAAGTGATGGTCATGCGTTAATGGTCAGACTGATTAGTTGCCGTATGCGCGGCTCAAACGAGGAATAAAAGTTGCGTGAAATGAGCATTTGCTAGTAGATAGTAGATATTGCTACACGCGACCACCAAAAATCTTCCCGGATCGTAAGGTATCGATACTTGCAATGTATCGCAAACCAAAGTATCGACCCTAAACCGGACATTAAAGTATCGATACTCTGGAATATTTTATCGCGCATTCCTATTTTCGGATTCGGATTCACTTTCAGTTCGGCTTTGATGGAATTCGCACGTTGGGCGGAAATTGGGCTGAAACGTGCTGGGCTCCTTTGGGATAAAAATGGAAGGTCTGGCAATATAGTAAAGGGTCAGTTCCTACTAGGATTCTGGAGTGATCCTGCACGTGGAAGCATGGACAGAAAGAGATCGGATGTAGGTTTCGTTGTACGAAACTGCCTTGTGTCCAGTTCATAAGTATATGTTTGATTTTTTGTGAAAGTTCAGAATCTCCAGAAGTATATACTCGCCATACTGGGGGTACTATCGTTTGTACCACCGGCACCGGTTCAGATATCTGGAATGGTCGCCCCAGTTCTCGTCCACATATAAGTAATGTCAATTTCATGGTTAGCATTTCTTTCTGGGTACGGTCAAGTATAGTCTCTTCATTGCTATTTTCGCTTTTTTTAGCTGTTAAGCCCATCAGGTTTCTTCAGCGTTTCCTTTATCTCTAACAAAGATCGTCTTCGTGCAGCAGTGACCCATTAACCAACACTACAATTTAATCACAAACATGATCTCAGAGAGCCCTTGAAGTCAAGGTAGTATAAAAGTTTATATTGCAGTCTTTTTAGAAGTTTAATTTTAGACAGAAACAGAAATGAGTAGATGCAATTCCTAGATTAGTGTTAACCCTTCAAAGACCGACGCGTCGTCGTTTTCAAAGTCCCGAATTGTGACAGTGGGGAACCCTCTACCTATTATATAGAATATAGGTTTGAATATCTAGCCGAGGCGAGGCTGTAAATAGACAAAATCTGGAAAATACTCTGGATAGATCACAAGACAACAGAGTTGTATCCAAGATTTTACACATTCTAAGCGATCAAATTAATTTACTTACTTTAACAAAGGAACGATACTGTACTTCGACAATAATCTTTACTGTGTTGCCTAGTGCATATGATATTTTAAGTCACTATTTGTGCCGACTATACTTAGAATATATACTGCTTTTATGGTGATATCACCATAAAATTACTCTTACAAATAATAATTATTTACACCGCGCAGGCGCTGGTTTACTGCTGGTTGGCAACTAGAGTCGGTTATGTATGTATACCAGCTTTAAGCTTCTTTAGTAAGAGCTACCAACATAAACTGAAAAATCCGAAAATCGATTATTTTAGCTTTAAAACAGTCCACGTATAAATTGATCCAAGAAGTTTCCATTTTTAATGTTAAATTCTCCAATGTATTGATGAATAAATTGGCCAAGCCACAGTCCGTGTAAAATCTGCTTAAGACAGTGCGCTTAGTCGGCTTAGAGATGAGCAGTCCGAGCACATAGAGATGGGCGTTCCGAGCGTATAGAGATGGGCAGTTCCGATCAATGTTATCTTCGTTTCAACGTTTAGATGGTTGATCTCGTTTAGGATGAGGCCGTTTAGGGCGAAGTTATTTTTGGTCTGAAATTGCGCAGTTATTCTGGAAAACTTGGTCACATTTTTCTTGCACAGGCAACCCTAAGTGAAAGGCTAAATTAGCTTTCCTAAAAACTAAAAACAATAAAAATGTTAGGCTTAAAGTATATTTATTAATTACATTAGTGTCTTATATTTATTTATCCGAATTATTATAAAGTAAAATGCATTATTCGTCCTAAAATTAACTCCACTTGCATATACACTACATCCTCCTATGCAAAGCTAACCGATTGAGTGGACCCAGACCGTTCTTTGATTAACATCGCTTCAATTTATTATCAACATTATCATCCTGTTTGCGATAAAAAACTGCGAGAAAAGTTTTTGCGTAAAGAGTTAGTTTATATTATAACTGGCAAATGATTGCTTCCGCCATTGAAATATTGGGTTTTTGACACTATTTAAACAAACTATGGTTCTTTTGATACATTTTAATCGTGATATTATGTTAGTATTATCTAGCGGTAGTCCACTGCGGACGCTTTCCAAAAATATAGTTTTCGTATATAGTATAGTGTCACCATATACGTAGTAGATTCACACCATGTTTTGCAGAAATTGTAGGTATCTATTTTTTTGTAATTTTTCCTTATCTATTTATTAGCTATTTGTTAATTTATGAGATGATGCTGATACGTTATATAAGGACTAGGTTAATTATTTTATTATTATTATATTAAACATAATTTCCGATGCCGCATAATAACACTAAATTCGTTGTCATAAGTAGGTATGTACACTGAACTTTTTTCCAACTGTAAATATTAAAAACTGTTTACCTGAATAAGGCAAAAATGTTCAACATTTTAACAAAAATAGAGACCGGTTATTGAAAAATTCCATTTAAAAGATGGCATTATCGAAACCAAAGCAGCGGGAGTCAGTGAAAATAAATGTCTTAACTTCTCTCTTCAACTTTTCTTTAATAACTGTATATTATTTTAATGCAAATTGCTACAAACTGCATACCTGCTGTCCGAAATACGCAAAATATAGATCAACATTTCCATTACAGGGTTGTAGATTTAGTGATATTGACACTATATGGGGTACCTAATAAATTCAATAGTAATTTAAGACTATTCTGCCATGATAGAGGTACAAAAATAGGTATTTGGGGCCGACTAAATAGATTTATACAGATGACTGATATTATCTAGGTACCCCATGACCTAAGGCATCGGAGGGTGTCAAATCTACCAACGAACAAATACATTCGGCTCTGAATCACTCTTCTTTATATTGTACAACTTTAGAACAACTCTGTAGTTAGTGTTCGTTGATATAGAAAACCAATTTTTATCTACATCTATGATTTCGAACCCTTACTCTCCGTGGAATAATCTCGAGCAGACTCGAGATAAAATCCAAATCCAAATGATGCCGTTATTGGTATCTCTTTAAATCACTATCTGTTATTCCCCCAAAAAGGCGGTCCCATTGACGCGTTCCCCCCTGAAGATGACCTTTTCCGCGGGACTGCTACACATCGGATTGGCTTGCCACAGTCACGCCTCTCGCGGCACGACGCCGTACTCGTGAGGCTGCGTCCGCCCATCGATCCCGCTAACCTATGCGGTCCTCTCGATCTAACACGTAACAAATCGGTTACGGGTTATTTGAGTCATCTCGCTTTGTAAAGATCTATTTGCATAATAAACGTTTTTTTTGCTGTTCAGGAACTGTTGATATCTGGCGCTCTTTCTCTTTTGGCCAATTTGTCTTGGGTGTGGTTGATACGATTGTATTTGCAAATGAAAAAGAACATAAGTAAATTAGATTGTCTGAAACGGGAAGACAAAATACTGCGTCAAGTGAATGATTTATTTTAAATACTTGCAATTCGATAGATTATATGTATGTAATATAATCCAAATTATTTCCAATCCTCAGGTGGGTTATTCCTGAGACATTGAGCGGGAAGAACGGATTTAATTGGGATGTATCTATTGTATTCTTCAAATACGTGACTGCTTCTGTACCGGACGCAAATCGGTAACTTTAGATCCCTATTGCACCTTCTCTTCCCACTCCCACGTGATACCTGTTCCTATGACTCGAAAACACGGGTTCAGACACGCGGCTCACAACGCCCATCCCTATGTGCTCGAAATGCCCATCTAGAGATGTGCTCCTACTGTCCATGCTAAGTCATACTGTAGGCGGTTAGATTTTGAGGAGTGAACGTGTCGTGTTACGTCTTTAGGTCTATTACATCCATGACGTCATTAGTTGATCCAGGCTTCAAATATTAAAACACCATGCATTGCTCTCCGCGGCAAGAACTTTTTAAAAAAAAAATTGTGTCTGCCAAAAAGGATTATATTTGACAAAAATTAGCAATGATCATAGTCTATTAGTTTAAAGATTTTAAAAAAATGGCTTTGTTTATATTGAGATTTAAAATTTCAATTAATCTATTTTTTTTTTATTTTTTAAATCGCGATCAAGCAGAAGCCGGTATTATAAACAAT
>MU182847.1:116953-151847 GCA_016904865.1 Pissodes strobi
TTTATTTTTTAAATCGCGATCAAGCAGAAGCCGGTATTATAAACAATTCCTTGGGGGCTTTGTTTATATTG
Source organism: Pissodes strobi (assembly GCA_016904865.1). Taxonomy (NCBI): domain Eukaryota; kingdom Metazoa; phylum Arthropoda; class Insecta; order Coleoptera; family Curculionidae; genus Pissodes; species Pissodes strobi. The sequence goes on from MU182847.1 coordinate 117,025, forward strand.
AGATTTAAAATTTCAGTTAATCTATTTTTTTCTTATTTTTTAAATCACGATCAAGCAGAAGCCGGTATTCTAAACAATGACCAATAATTATTCCTATATAAAAATGGAACATGTTGAGAACTATTATTTATTGTGCTTTTGTGATATATAAACAAAGTTGCCCACTACAGAAAAACATGCGACGTTGCCGCATCTAAACATTTTCCTGTAGATCCGCTAGGCAAATAATACAAGCGATTTTAGCAACTCACTTCATAGAGATAATATACTCACCTGCCTCACTACCATCAGAACGGGCCTGAAATCAAAACAGCTGAATATTTTTTCTTAGCTTTATTTCTATTAAAGCGAAGGGCTTTCAACTTGACTGGCAACAATTGGCCATTGATATTCAGAATGGGTGTGTGTACATACCTACCTATACTGTGGTATACCCATTCACCAAGATAAGATACTGCTGAGCGTCCTATTTGATATTATAATACAAGAATTGTAGAATATAGGTACCTAATACATGAAGTAAACTTACTTTGATCTGAAGCAACAGTTACAGGGAGAGAACGTAGAGTAGTAACCCTACGGCCTTTTATGAAGTTGTCCAAATGGATTTTTGATCGCAACATTAAATATGTTTAGATACTAAATTAATGTTTCGTTAACATCGAGAACAGATTTTTGATACCTAGATATAGAGCGCAAACCCCTTACAGAAATAAATATGATTGAATATCCCCCAGGAATTCCAAGGAAATAAATGACAACGCAAGAATCGTTGCAAAAATTATGCAATTGAATTGCCAATTATGGAAAAAAATGTTACTAAGTAGATATTCATGCGGATCAACAAGATGACCCTATTTCAGATTCAAGACCTAATATTAATAATTAAAATTTTAAAATTATTAATTCATCTGGAAGCCAATTCGAAGGGAAATATTATTATGTTGATCAATGCCCTATAAAAATTCATAATATAGCTATTATTATGATCAACAACTCATCTGCAAAAACTGGACTGATAAAGTCACTATACAGGGTGCTACAAATTCGTTTCTTTGTATGGGTATCTCGAAAACCGTAACAAATACGAGGTCGGTTCAATTAAGGCAAAGTTGCGCAATTTAAGGGTGATTGACATGCTGTCGAGAAATTTAGAAAATTCCGTCTACTTCCGGAGATATCCGTAAAAAGCCGAAAATCATCTATTTTGTTTTTATTTTTTCCTGCCTTTGTTTGAAGAAATAAAGTAAAATAAATGTCACATTCTTATTGCCACTTTTTCTCCTCTACAAGCTGGTGTTATCAAATTTTATATCCGACGTTTCGCTTTCGGACCCCCTTCATCAACTTAATTTTTTTAAATACGGACCTGGAATTTTTATCTACTTTTTAAAAAGCCTTTGGTCTCCTAAAACCAACGGTGTATCGCACTTATCAATAAATCAACAAATCTAGATTTTTTTCCATAAGAGATAATGTGTTAGACAGAGTGGGGCGATCTTTTCTGACCCGATTTCACTTATGACAATATTTGTTACCACTATCGGACAAGTGTGATACATCGTTGGTTTTGGGAGACCAAAGGCTTTTTAAAAATTAGATAAAAAATCCAGGTCCGTATTTAAAAAAATTAAGGTGATGAAGGGGGCCCGAAAGCGAAACGTCGGAATTAAAATTAAATACCTCCAGCTTGTAGAGGAGAAAAAGTGGCAATAAAAATGTGACATTTATTTTACTTTATCTTTTCAAACAAAAGCAGGAAAAAATTAAAATAAAATAGATGATTTTCGGTATTTTACGGATATCTCCGGAAGTAGACGAAATTTTCTAAATTTCTCGGCGGCATTTCAATCACCCTTAAATTGCGCAACTTTGCCCCAAATTAACCGACCTCGTATCTCTTACGGTTTTCGAGATACCATACAAAGAAACGAATTTGTAGCACCCTGTATACCTACTTTATAGAAATAGTCACCATTAATATTCAAAATTAGTGTTGATTTGGTAGTGGCCTCTCTATTTAATAAACTCTTTTTTTTTCAGGCACAGGCCGATATAGCGACACCCCTTACGCCGACACTTATGGCAGCCCCTACCAAGAAGGATCACCTTACCAAACGGTGCCCAGCGGCGGCTCTAGCGGGTCGGAGCAATGGGGACACAACCCTAGTCACGATTTATCGATGGGCGGCCACGCGCCTCCCTCGCATCACCCGGACACCAAGCCTACCATGCTACAGAACGGGATGATCGCGGGATATCCTAGTAATCCTCCTGGAACAGGGGGTCATTGCTTTACCGGTAAGTAGAGTTGACCATTTGAATTTAATTGCTTAATTATAGGATGAGTGTGTCAGTTTAAGCATTTGTTTTTATCCATACACACATTTATATGCCATTTCAAATATCAAACAGAAATCTAACTCAAGATAAGATTAGTTAAAAATCTACCACAAAAACTAGTTCTTCAAAATGTTTGGTATTTTAATAAGTAACGATTATGAGACTAGAATTTTTCATTCTTGTCTCAAGTTGATCTGAGTATGGGGTAAAGGCATTGATTTGTATAAGAGTGGATAAGCAATAAATAGACCAAACATGGCAAATTTACGACCGCGAAATGTAAACAAAGAGATTTCTATTTGGACTTGCGCATTAGAAAATTAGTAGGAGCTAGTTGTTGCACCGTGAAGGTAAATAGGCAGGCCCGGACTTCGAAAGTGATTATTTCACCAAATATTCGGTAGAGGAGTCTTGCCGAGTGTGAAATGGGCCCCAGTTAGCATAGTGAAACAAACAATGAGGTATAAATAAGTAATACTTATAATAATTAGACTTAGTTGAAATATGAAATCCCGGATATTTTGCCTTGAATCGAACTCGAATTATTAACTCAAAACGCCGCGCTGTCAAAACGAAAACACGTCAAAGACAAAAGCCAAGTTCGATCCTGACCGACGCCTGCTGAGACGGCAAGTGTTTTAGTGCGCATGACAAAACGGTATCTTCTTTGTTTATGTTTTTCCATTTTGCGTCGATTTTGTCATGCGCAGAAACCTGTTTTTTCGCCCATAGGTTGCCACTTTTGAATAGTGCGACAGGCGGCTATTGCTTATCCACTCCTATACAAATCAATGGGTAAAGGTGATAACTTGACGAACCAACAATTTTTGGACAGTTAAATTGGGTTTTTTAGAAAAAGAATTTCCAATGTATTTTAGCTTTAAGTCATTACATATATCTGTAACGACTGACGAGAAAATATTTTATAAAAAAAAATATTTACCATCCTTAGCCTCGTGCTTGCATGTTATGCACAGCTTCTCCTCTTCTTCAAATTCTAAACCCATATCATTGTCAGTGCCACCAAATGACATATCTAAGGATTGCGCTTGGCATTATTAACATTTTGCGATAATTAGGTCTAGGCATAGAGTCCTTTTTAATTTAGTTTACTTTTTGTCGAAGTTTTTTTTTCTTTTTTTTTCAATTTAGACATCTTTTTATTTTCTTGCAATGCTCCTGCGATGGCATGGTATTTAAAGGAGCAGTGTTGGCTGATGTGTTGGACAATGTCAGGTTGATGCAAACGGAAGGATCGGTTGATCTGCTTCCCTCTTGGTTTTCATGGACAATTTTCATTTGTTGCAACAAGTGAAACAAAAATAAACGTTCGTTACTTGATCCAATATCATCTGATCTCGTGAAAATTGGTATGGTATGGTAGGTAGAGGGGTCGCTCGGCAGGATTTGCCCTTCAACACGTCGACCACAATTGATATTTTGTGTATACCCTTCTGTTTTACACGAAAATTCCTTTCTCCTTCGAGAATCTCAGAATATTTCGAGGGTTGACCTTTTGTAGATCCCTGGTGCCACAAGGGCATTTTCGAGATGCCTCAACCTTTGGCGAGTCAGTGCCTGACATTCGCAGAGTATGTGCTCTGACGTTTCAGCCATACTTTGGCAGAATCTGCATTGTTCGTCAGTGGTTTTCCCCATTTTCTTGAGGTGGTACCTCCAGGGGCCATGTCCAGTGAGAAGGTCTAGGACCAGTTTTATCTCATTTTTTTTGTAGCTTGAGAAGCTCTTTTGTGTAGTTAGACCAGTGAGAGATGAGTCTCTTGGCCTGTCTCTGCCCAGGTGCATTGGCCCAATGTGTCTTTTTCCGCCTTTTTTTTCCCCAATTTCTGAGTTCATTCATTACGTGTCCTCTAGTGATACCACAGAATGGTTCAGGCCCGCAAAAGGCAGTCTGTGCACCATTCCGTGCGAGCTTGTTGGTCAGCGACTTCGTTCCATTCCACACTATCGTGCCCTGGTACCCACATTAAGGTGAGTGTTTCTGTTTGCTAGTCGATCTGCAGCCATCCAACAATCCCACACTAGCCGGGAGCTGATTCTACTAGATGCTAGCGCTTTTAAGGCTGTTTGACTATCTGATAGGATAGAGATCTTTGCACCTCTTAGGCCTTTTTTGGCACATTCAAAGATGGCTATATTGATAGGATTTAGTTCTGCTTGAAAGATTGTGGGAGTGTTTCCTAAAGGTGCAGAGATTCGACACCCATGTCCGTAAACTCCGGATCCCACTCCTTCTTTCATCTTTGATCCATCTGTGAACCAGACAAGTGAATCCCATCTCTAGTTGTTTTAGTATTTCCCCTGTAGTATTGCGATCTTCAATTACCACTTCAAAGGAGCGATCAAAATGGAGTTTTGTTTCCATTGTATCGGTTGGTTTGGTCATCGCCTCTATGTGGGTGTCTTTCAGAATTTTAAGGTGACCAGTCAGGTTTCCTGGCCAGTTTCTGTGTCTGAGTGACTCTATACGCACTGGTCCAGGCCTCCTTTTCTATGCATATGTGCTGCGGAGGGAGATCAAGTAGGGTTTCCAGAGCTGCTGTGGGGCACGTTTTCATAGCCCCTGGTATACCCAGACAAGCGAGCCTTTGTACTCTTGTTAGCTTTCGCTATGTTATTTCCTTTGTTTTTACCCACCACACCAAGCAGGCGAAGGTTAGAATAGGATTAAAAACAATGTTATACGACCACCAGATGATGGAAGGTTTTAGCCCCCATGTTTTACCAGAGTCGTCGACAGGCCCAAAGCGCTGCCGTTGCTTTTTTGATAGTTCTTTCCAGGTGTGGGTTCCAGGTTAGTTTCTTGTCAAGAATGATGCCAAGATACTTAACCTCTTTTGAAAGCTCTACCGTTGTCCCTCCCAATATGGGTGCTTTAAGGTTCAGCTTCCTTCTTTTTGTGAATTGGATCACTACGGTTTTGCTTGGGTTGACATTTAGTCTTTCCTGTGTACACCATGTGCAGATAAAGTTGAGTGCACTTTGCATACTTTCTGAGAAAACGTTGTCATGCTTGTCTCATATTATTATAACTAGGTCATCTGCGTAACCTTTGACTTCAAAGCCTGCTTCAGTCAGTCTGAAAAATAGTATTTCAGTCCATTCGTTCACAAAATTGCGAAACAAAATGAATTGTTTGAATACCTTTGCATTATACACTTAATATAAAGCTTAATTCTAACCTGTTATCTCCCGTAGGTACAGGCAGGTACAATGACGGATATAGCGACCTCTACGGATCTCCTTATGATAGCTCACCATTCCAGACAGTGCCTAGCGCAGGAAGCAATGCCGCTCCCGACCAATGGGCGCACAACCATGAGCTGTCATTAGCGCACCACCCCCATACGCATCCAGCATTTTTATCTTCTGGATTGGTCCGAGATGGACTGGGAGGTCTTGCTCAGGACACCAAGCCCATGATTCAGAATGGCATGATAGCTGGATATCCCAGCAACCCCAGTGCCGGACCATGTTTCACTGGTAAGCAATGATATTTGGTAATTATGTAGCCGTTGATCTGATGAATGTTGAACGCAATTTCAACGGCTACCTCTACGTATCAATATTACAACAATACACGTATTATATATACAGATAAAACTTTTAAAAAACTTATAGACAGTGTTCAGTTAAATTAAAACGAATAAGTAGTAAATAGACCAAAGTGTTCATCCTTGTTAGATGTAGAGAGATCCTGTCGACCACACCTTTACAGTTCACTGTAGTAATACTTAATAACTTTGTTTTTTAAGGTTCTGGGCCAATTCAGCTCTGGCAATTTCTGTTGGAGCTTCTAACGGACAAGTCATGTCAAGGGTTTATCTCTTGGACCGGAGACGGCTGGGAATTCAAACTGACAGATCCAGATGAGGTATGTAACATTGATCATTATAACACTGTAATAGGCTAACATATTAGCTAATGGTAAGGTAACAATTATTAATTTTGTTTTCTGCCACTGTTAATAAGAGACGCAATTCCAACAAACAACTACATTATATTGATGTCTCTGTTGCACCATTATTGATCTGATATTCACCGGTTAAATTGTGGTTTCTAAGATCACTAGACAATAATCAGTTTGATGCTTGAAAAAATACCCCTTTTTTAATATATTTTTGGAAATTTCAGGTCGCCAGACGATGGGGTATTCGAAAGAACAAGCCCAAGATGAACTACGAAAAGTTGTCTAGAGGACTTCGTTATTATTACGACAAAAACATTATACACAAGACTGCCGGCAAGCGATACGTGTACCGATTTGTCTGTGACTTGCAGACACTGTTAGGGTGAGTACCTACACTTATATATGCTCTGTCCATCTGTCCATGCAACAACCTATCAACATATAACCCAACCATATTAGGTCATCATAACTTGCATTATTTTCAGTAACTATGACAAATGAGTAATTTATATTTGGACCAATAGAATATCTTTTTTATTTCAATACTCAGAGAGAAGGTTAGGCTAGGCATGTTGCTGGTCTCTTTGTGAACCGCCACGCCTTCTCATAGAGGACGTAGAGCTGAATAGAAAGAGAATGCTACCGCTATAACGTAGAGTTGAACAGAAACCGAGGATGCTACCGCTATCGCCATCGGCTTATTATTAGTTTTGTTTTGTGCGCATGAGGGGGTAAAGGTTACCATATGGTGTGTGGTTCCACAAGCACACTCATTTTTTGTTTTTGAAGTGAAACATCTTTAGGAGGGTAAGCTGGTGAACGTGTTACACGAACGTGAACGCAAACGCTACATACAAAATTTGTAATACGGCGAGGCAAACGAAAGTAGAAGTTTATTCTGTTTTGTGCGGATGAAGTTTCACGTCTGGTGTGTGAACCATGAGCGCACTCATTTTTTTTTAAGTGAAACCACCTGGAACACAGAGTTGCCAGATCGTTCAAGTCGATTTTCTAAGTAGAAATTTAAAAATCTCCTAAAATTAGGACAATTCCAAAGAAATCCCCAAAAATGCATTTTTTATTTTTGTAGATTATGATTTGTTATTCCCGGATTAAAAAAAATCCCGACCAAGATATTTTCCGCATATCTATAATACCCCAAACTAAGCTAGAAAATATTTAACGTAAATAAAAGTTTTTGTCGAAGAAAACTTTATTTTTCAAATGAAAGAAAGAAATCAACAGTAAAAAGAACCGCAAGAAGACCACACGACAGCAGTGAAAACCTCTACAGAGCGATATTAAAAACTAAATAAAATTAAGAAAATGTTTCGCGAAGAAAGGCGCCGGGCACCGAACTCGTTCCTCTCGCACGCTAAGCGAGCACCCTACCTCTAAGCCACTATCTCATTTGAAGGCTTTTGTGGAAAACGAGTCTAAGTATACGGACCGGCCTAATAGATAATTAATGATTTACAGGTCTACAAGATTTTAGTAACACAAAGCAGATCTTTATTTTTAAAATGGAAATGCCCTTCTAATAATAGGAAAAATATTCCTAAGGCCCTAACACGTACCACTTTTCAATAGCTCAAAATGACCCTTTTACATTTGCAGGTAGTCGAGCGGGAAGTCAATGTAATGAGGGGACGGTTACAAAGGATGCATTTTATAACAGGAAAAGTACCTGAACTGTGTTGTTTGCAATAGTAGACATAAAATTAAGATTAGAAATCAGTCTTCTGTTGAGTTTCGAAGTGAGAGGTTCTCTGTGTGTAGATAAGAAAGTGTTTTAGGGACGGAAATGTCGAGACAAACGCGCCGCAGTTGCAAAATCTCTCCTGACAAATTTTGTTATATTTGTGGAGAATTTATGGTGAAATCACAAGCCAGGCCATTTTCTGAAAGTGTTAAAAAGCCTATTTGCTATATTTTGGTGTTTTAATTGGAGATCAAGACAAGCAGTGGGCTCCCCATGTGTGCTGTGTTAGTTGTAGCGTATCATTGGTGCAGTGGATGAATGGGAAGAGAAAAAGCATGCCTTTTGCAGTCCCTATGGTATGGAGAGAACCCACTAATCATTTAGACGATTGCTATTTTTGCCTGACAAAGACTGAAGGTTATTCCAAAAAGAGAAAGCACAAGATCGACTATCCAAATTTGCGGTCTGCAATGCGACCTGTTCCTCATAATGCAGATGTACCAGTGCCGATCGCACCTTTAGATCCGCAAAATGTAGTTTTGGAAGATACTGGAGACAACGAATCATCAGGCAGCTCCGAAGAACAGTGCACCGACCCTACTTTTATTCCGGCGAGCCACATTTAATTGTTCAAAGTGAGTTAAATGATTTAGTACGTGATTTGGGGTTATCAAAGCAACAGTCAGAACTTCTTGGTTCGCGTCTTCAGAAATGGAACTTATTAGCCAACGAAACGAAAATTACGAATTTCAGAAGAAGAAATGCTCCGTTTTCTGCATTCTACAGCATGGAAAATTCGTTGTGTTCGTGTACTGATATTGATGGTTTAATGCAGGAACTTGATATTGAGCATTCCCCCTTGAGTGGCGTTTATTTATAGATTCGTCTAAGTACAGTTTAAAAGCAGTGTTATTGCATAATGGAAATTTAAAACCCTCTATACCAGTTGCCAGTGACGATGAAAGAAAGTTATGAAAATATGCGCACTATTTTGGATAAAATAAACTACAACACGTATAATTGGCAGATATGTGGGGATTTAAAAGTTATAGAAATTTTACTGGGACTTCAGGAAGGATTTACAAAATATTGCTGTTTTCTTTGTCTATGGGACAGTCGTGCAGTAAATCAGCATTATATAACAAAAATTTGGCCAGAAAGAAGTGAATTTCAACCGGGTTCACAATGTTAAGTTTAGACCTCTTGTAATCCCCGAAAATATCATTCTGCCTCCTCTTCACATTAAACTTGGGCTGATGAAAAACTTTGTGAAGGCTATGAATAAAGATGGTGAGGGATTCAAATATTTAAAAGAAGTCTTTCCCAAGTTAAGTGATGCCAAATTAAAGGAAGGCATTTTTATTGGACTACAAATCAGAAAATTGCTGGAAGACGTTAATTTTACAGAGAAGCTTACCAGTCAGGAACTCAGAGCATGGAACTCATTTGTTAGTGTTGTAAGAGGATTTTTGGGCAACAATATGGATGCAGCTACCAACAGTTAGTTTAATGAACTTTTAGATGCTTACAAATCGCTTGGTGCCCGAATGTCATTAAAAATTCATTTCCTCCATTCACATCTGTCATTTTTTCCTGAAAATTTGGGAGCTGTCAGTGACGAGCAGGGAAAGATTCCACCAACATATTAGGATAATGGAAATTCGCTATCAAGGACGATGGGATCCAGCCATGATGGGTGATTACTGCTGGTTTTTGAAGAGCGAAGATATGGCCTCTCATAAAAAGAAAAAAAAATAATTAGTATTTTGTCAATATGTTTAATCCTTGTGTTTTTCTTAAATGTAAAGTACGTTTAGTAGGTGTAAAACTAAATAAAGTCTATATATACGGTTAAAAAAATCTTAAATAATTTTTTTCTATACACATCAGATATTGTAACATTAAATGTGGTTCTATAAATGTAACGAGAAAACCTTACGTGTTACAACTTTTTTTTCTCATTTTTGTATTTGGATACGTCCATTCTACCATAATATGCTATTCAGCTTTCCAAAAAAAAATTTTTTTTGTCCACCTGTATTATGTTTATAATTTGACAGTTAGGTAGATGATTATTCCAATTAATATTTTATTACAGACTGGCAAGATGTACAGGGTGATCCAAATAAGGCTCTAAATGTCTTATTCTTATTACTGACTGTTTCTCTCTCTCGTTTGGCCGAAGTCGACTTTACATCCCGAATGAGCGTTAAAGAGCCGAGTCTGATGGGTTGCGGCTAAATTTGATTGATTACCCAGGAAAACTGTGCGCCTAAAAAGTTTTCCCTTCAGAAATATAATATTTCCTGAACTGATTAGTATGCTTTATTGTTAGTAAGATAAATCTTGTTAACAAAGCTCTTCAATTGTATGCATCGTATCCGAGCAAGGGCTAGAAAGAGATCGAGCGAACCGCGCAGCAGAGGACGTATAGCTAAACAGAAAGAGAATGCTGTAAGCGGATGAAGCTTCACTTCTGGTGTGTGGTGTGTTCACAAGCACACTAATTTTTTTTATTTACTTTTTAATATCGCTTTGCTGAAGTTTTCACCTCTAGCATGTGGTATTAATCACACGCCGTATTTTTGTTTAAATGAAACACACTGTATGTGGTTCATTTATCTGATAGTCTGTTCTTTACTTTTTTTATAGCAGTGGCACACACACACACACTGATTTACACGGTTCTTGAATAGTTGTAGGTTGTAATTAGTGGTAAACAGATGTCCTGGGTGTGAGCTCCACAGTGATGCAGTGCGCCAGACAAAGGAGTTCTTCTAAAGCGCTGTTCTAGGTGTTTCCAGTTGTACGACGAACTGGTGCGCTCTTACCATCTGTCGTGATTGTCTGACAGGCATTGCCAGGGGCGGGATGAAGCGGGCCAAATTATGGGAACATCTGCCGTAAAATTATCTCTAAAACAGAGACATCTCGGCCACATGTCTGCGGTGTTCCAGACTATTCCGGGTCATCTTCAGGTCGCCGACGAGACGACGAATGGAATTCAGCAGCTTTAGGGTGTGCTTTGGTGCGGCATCCCAGATGTTTGAGCAATTGGTCTTACTTGCGCGCTTTGTAGAGCAAGAGCAACCGCTGCGGTGTATACAGCTTTTTGTTGCGAAATAGCGCACCAAGCTTCTGGGAAGCTGATTTTGCGATGTTAGCAACGTGGTCATGCCAGGACATATTGCTGTTGACCGAGACACCCAGCAGTCCAATTGACGAGGATGAAGGAATGGTCGATCCTGCCATAATGATGTCAGGATCCGCCGCATTGCCCCTCTTGGTACACGTGGCTGCCTGGGTCTTTGCTGCATTGAACTGGACCAAATTTCTGTCGCCCCAAGTTTGAACTTTCTCCAGGTCTTCATTAATTGCTGTAATCTGGTCCTGTCTGCGGTGATTGGAGACAAGGGTATTGTCATCTGCGAAACTGTAAACATGATTATTCGTTTCGGTCAGCAGGTCATTAATATAGATGAGGAACAGAGTTGGTGAAAGTATTGCGCCCTGAGGCACGCCCGCGTTAATGGTGAATGTGTGTGAGATGTGTCCATCAACTGCAACGTGCAGAGATCAGTTCTTAAGGAAACTGGCAAGCCAGCTGCAGAGAGAGGCTGGCAGTCCAAAGGACGGCAGTTTGTTGGGCAGTCCGTCATACCCATTGATTTGTATAGGAGTGGATAAGCAATAAATAGACCAAACATGGCAAATTTACGACCGCGAAATGTAAACAAAGAGATTTCAATTTGGACTTGCGCATTAGAAAATTAGTAGGAGCTACCTGTTGCACCGTGAAGGTAAATGGGCAGGCCCGGACTTCGAAAGTGATTATTTCACCAAATATTCGGTAGAGGAGTCTTGCCGATTGTGAAATGGGCCCCAGTTAGCATAGTGAAACAAACAATAAGGTATAAATAAGTAATACTTATAATAATTAGACTTACTTGAAATAGGAAATCCCGGGTATTTTGCCTCTACTACTACAAAACACAACCATACACTTTCCGGATTCTATTTTGGTAGCATCGCCCATTGTTTATGTGCGTATTGTTCAATTTAACCGAAAATCAAAATAGGGTACGCACAAACCACAAACGGGAACCACTAAACTAAAACTAATTAAGCAACTACAGACACTAGGTCCAAAGAAAGTAAAAAAAAGTAAAAACTCGAATTATTAACTCAAAACGCCGCGCCGTCAAAACGAAAACACGTCAAAGACAAAAGCCAGGTTCGATCCTGACCGGCGCCTGCTGAGACGGCAAGTGTTTTAGTGCGCATGACAAAACGGTATCTTCTTTGTTTACGTTTTTCCTTTTTGCGTCGATTTTGTCATGCGCAGAAACCTGTTTTTTCGCCCATAGGTTGCCACTTTTGAGTAGTGCGACAGGCGACTATTGCTTATCCACTCCTATACAAATCAATGGTCATACCAAACTCTGTCGAATGCCTTCGAAATATCCAACGCATTCTCTCGAGACTCTCCGTAGTTCTCAATTGCCCTACTCCATATTATTATATGAGTGATATAGGCCAATATATCTCCTGTCGATCTCTCTTTTCGAAAGCCGTGTTGGTTATCGCTGATTATTCTGTTGTTCTCGAGGTACTTGAGTAGTTGCTGATTGATTACACGTTCCATGACTTTGGAGATTATTGGAAGCAAGGCAATTGGGCGATAGTTTGAGGGCGTCGTTTTCTTGCCTTTTTTGGAACAGGTTGGAACCTCCTCATCTGCAGAATTATCACATGAAACAACGAGAATTGAGAGTTTACATAACTATAATAGAATCTATGTCGTTCATGTTCATTCTTCTTCCATGTTTCAAAATTTATTTTTTCTTGCTCATTACTATAGAATCTGTAATGACTCGGATATATTCTGTAATTAGGTCATCAACATTATCTATAAAAGTGTCTGGTGGAGGGTACTGTGCCAAATTGTACACATGAGACCGTGCATCTTCAACAAAAATAGCAGCTGCTGTTTTAACAATCCTTATCCTTTCTTCTTTCTCTCACAACCTCTTCTGATATCAAGTATCAGTAATAATCTTGTAACCCATAGCCTTGAAACACACAATATAAAGCATATTAGCTGATATAAATATATGCCATCCTTATCAAGTAGGTGCTGTTTTACTGTTCTTGGGTGAGGACAGTCACCTTCAAACTCATTTATTAGTTCGTCAATAAAATTGTAAACTGACATTCTTCAGAACTATTTTCAAGATATTTGAAAATATATTGCATTTCTCCATCCACATTACTTCTACATCAACCTTGTGTTTTTGTTTGTCGTTTGGGGAGGTTTAGCTCTTTCATGCTTAAAAATGGTATTGACCATCAGCAACTGGCAAATCATACACTGAACGTATACGATAAAAAATAGCATGTACGGCTTCATCATTTCGATCTTTCAGCAGCCTTTTTATGTTTTTACCTACAGTACATTGAATCACCGGGTACACAGGATTGCGGAGTTGTGGTGGCTTTTTAATTCGTTTGTTTAAATAATATATTAGCACTTCCTACCCACATATAAAACAATGGGTTTCAGATGATAATTAAGGATGATTTGAGCGAAGTGCAGATGAATTACTACTTTGTGTATTCCTCTTACTCAGTTTTTTATTAGTATATCTCTTCCTACATTTTTCTACCTCAACTTCTTTAGCATTAATCTATTAAACAAAACTAATTAATATTTTTATTATTATTATTATAATTATTATTATTATTATTATTATTATTATTATTATTATTATTATTATTAACTATTTCCCCAGTGAGGTTTGTTATGACGCAACATAGGGCCTTAGAAGTTATTAGCACACCCAGTATCCAATAGAAAGATGCCAACATCTGAAAACGATTGAATAAACGTTGATACACCTGGTCCTCACTACCGATGTATGTGCCTATATGGTGCCTTTGTTGCGTTTTAAAAGATTCACTGTATATATACAGATAAAAATGTATCTAATATTTGTCAACTTTAATTTTGTGTATGGTTTGCATGATCGAAAAACGCTTATTTTTTAAGTTATAGTAAAAAAACTGAAAATATGTTAAATTTTGAGGTTTTTTGCGATTTTCGTTGTTAAGCCGTCGCCTGGCGAGGTGGCCAACTTTAGATTCGGATTCAGCAGCCCAAAAAACATAAAGAACCGATAAGAAAAACACTTCTAAATTTTTTTCCTGGAAACGCCGTTTCTGAACCTTGGATGACTGAACTATATGAAATTCAGTTTTGTTACTACGCTTCAGCACAATGACCATGCTGTCACATAGTAGGAAGTACTAATACGCGTTTGAGCCAGTTGGTGTTGTGGGCATTGAACACTGATTCCAAATATGCTAGCTCTGATGCCTTTAAAAATAACTAACTGCAACTTTCTAAATTTAACATTCTCCCTAAGTATTCAAATTTAAATAGATATCTAGTGGCCCAAATATAACCAAAATAAAATAAGTTTATAAACTTTTCTATGATATGTATTAAGAAATATATTTTATTACAGATATAGTCCCGAAGAGCTACATGCCATGGTTGATCTCAAACCAGAAAAGAAAGAAGATGACTGAACAAATTAACGAAACAAACCTCATCCGCAGATAATAAATAAAACGGCTTACAATTGCAATTTATTGGTGCCTAAAAAATAGTGTTAAATATCTTTTTATTACCTTTGCAATAAAATTGTTAGTAAACTTGTAAAAAGAAACTAAACAATTGGCAGTAGGTTTATCAATTGAACCTAACTAACTACTGTCAAAATTATTTTTTCTTTAGTTAGCATTATCATATTTAGTTGCTATAACACTGAAATCTGTCAATCAGGTAAAAAAATGTGTATTGCATATTAAAAAACTAGAGATGATTGCGGGTCACTAAAATGTGATTTTTTACCAAAAAATAATAAATGTTAAAGTGTTACATTTTGCTTGTGCAGAAAATGGAATGGGCTGTTAAGTTTTTGGAAGATTATATCATGGTTTACAACATTTTAAACAGTGTACAATAGATAACAACTTTATAACTTTATAGAATAAGCCGATACTATTTTGCACAAAGAAAACAAAAAGTTATATATTTTTACTAGTTGTGTAGAAGTTGATTTTATTAAATTAAATGCTCAAAATTAGCCAATTAAGACGCCTATTTTTATAGATTGTTGCATGATTTTATACACCACTACACAGTGAATTTATACTGATTATCTACGACCTTGACATATGATGACAATACAGCACTAGTGTGGCAATGAAGTAAAAAAACCTCAAGTAATATAGGAGATTTATTAGAGCCCAATTTCGCTGCCGCACTAATAAGAATTTTGAAAAGTATACATATATTTAAAAAGTTATTTTTGATAATATTCTGGACGAACGTAGATAAAGCCTGAAATATTGGATGTATTAATGAGTGATATGCAAATAATACAGCGCTTAAGCGGGATTACAGAATTGGCCTCTAGCACCTCTTGAGTTGGAATACTGACATAATTACCACACAAAACACCAGTTTTGGTGATGCTAGATTTCTAATTTAATTTGTATATATTTTTAAATAGTTATCAGTCCTGCAACAGCAGCAGCTTTAATGCAATAACATGCTCTATATTTAAAATGTTGATAAATAAGTGGTGTCAATATAACGTTTCTGTAAAGACTGTAAAAAACATAGTCTGTCATCGGAAAGGAAGATTCGCTTGAATATACGTAACAATATACTGGTCCTATTATACCGGAAGTTAAATTTATTGTGGAAATTATGTCAGATTATAGCTTTAGCGCTTATTTGGTAGTTCAGAAATAATCCATTTAATAAGCAAAACTTTCATGGCAACCAGGTATAGTGCATATCTCACTTGTAATATAAATAGCTATTAAATTATATATTTCACTCTCCGATGATATTTCACCTGAGATTTCTTTGACAATATTAAAATTATAGTCTATTTTATCCATCTAACTTAGGAAAATCAACACTAATCGTGATGAATTGATCTTTGAAAAAACTCGTTAGCATTTGTGCAAAATATCAAAAAAGAACAATAAAACTAAGATTAAAGTACATATAGGAAAAGCCGATTTCTGTAAATATAAATGTTAATTGTGATAAGCCTATAAAAATCAGATAGTTAAAGAGTAAAATAATGTTTATATTTAGAAGAAAAAATATTGGTCTTTTGTGGGGTAATAGGTTGACCCCCTCGATACGTATTTTTATATTGGATGTCTTTCCTGTTAAATAGGATTATTTATAATTTTTTAACCCCTTTTTTATTAGTCGGCCCGCTGTTAAAAAATTTCAAGGGATTTCTGAAAGAATTATGCTTATTACAAAATATGTAGATCGTAGTTTATTGTGCTATACAGTACTAGTTTTTTTTTTTTTGAAAACTTTGTATGTAAGTACATATATGTAACAAAATACTGATAGAAATCGGCAAGCTTTAACCAGCTTCACATTTACTTACCTACATTGTATATATTTTCCTGGAAAATCGATAACAGTATACAACAATATGTCCAAGCTTAATTAAAAAAAAGTAGGTATTCATATTAATAAATGTTTAATTTAATTCATGAAATGATTTCGTGACCTTATAGGAGACACTAAATTATTCAGATACAGATCCCTTGTAATTTTTCCTTAACACTACGCGTGTTGTTTTTTATTTAATTTTGTGGTCTCAGCCTAGGTTTTAAATTAAGTTATTTTAAACATAACAGGTCGAAAATATAGCAATATTCTCGTTGTAGGGGATTACGATTGCTATATTTTTTGTTTGTTGTGTTATTCCTACATTATATAAAATATTGTATTAAATAAAAAGTGTTTCAATAAAATACTTATATTGGTTATTACTGGTTTAATTATTATGTTCCAATAATTGGCTGAGAAGATTTCTATAGAAAAATAGAGACCTCTACACTCTACAAATAAAAACATCCTGAATATAATATCATTGTATTATACAATGATAATATGTAGTGCAACCACACCATACTCATACACACTATGTAGATCTGTAAACTAGGGGTGGGGTCCATATTTGGATTTATATAAATGCAAATATAGAAAAACTATTTTACACACAGTATTAGAGAAAAATATGTCGGGTCCTCGGCTGTCGAAATTGCACTAGGGCGCCGTGGTTATATATTCATAACATTCGGCAGCATAAAATAATACGCATGCGAAAATTATGTTTTGAAAGGCGTCAGCAAATTATTTGTGCCACAATTTTTTTTAAATAATTGCCACTGAGTTGATATGGTTGCCAACCCTCCCCATTTAGGCGGGAGACTCGCTTTTTGCCATGCCTCCCCTAAAACAAATCTGTAGAATCTCCCGCTTTATAACAATTTCGAATTTGACTATTAAAAAAAAGGTAATTAGAATATTTCCCAAGCATAAAATTACATTGAATTTAAATTAATAGTAATATATTTGACAACAATGTCGCAGTCTGTAGCTTCAGAGAATCGATGACGTTTCGTCCGGCGCACGGGGCGCCACTAATCTACCTATATTATATACTTTTTATTTAAAATTGGTTTTATGCACCGATCTCCATATATATCGGTGGTTTTATGTGGGAGAGATTAAGACTGAGTTAGATTTCCCCCAAGTGGGAGAGTAATAATAATTAGAGACCGAGAGTCAAGAGGCCTCAGCAAGTTTATTAACACGCGGTATTTAATTTTTAGGCCTGTGGCCCATCTGTAGTTTGTAGCAGTAGCACAAGAATAATAAATAGCCAGAATCCAAACTCTCAACTGTCACCGTGTATATTGACATAAAGCGCTGGGTGACCTTCAGTCCACGTCACAGCCAGAATTCCATGAGCGTGCTTACTGCATTTTTACTGATTTAATAGTATCCATCTTATTAACAAAATAGTACGGAAGGCGGGATAGCTGAACCATTGTTTATATAGTGCTGAACTTTAGTTGAGAATAAGTGAAACTAACCGAAAGTTGATTGGACGACTATTCCAAACTAACCAAGCCTATTAAATTGATTTTAACGAATCGGAACCGGCTCAAATAAGTAAAATAGGTTGATATAAATGAAACTAATTAAAAGTAGATTAGACGACTAATCCAAACTAACCAAAGCTATTGAAATTGATTATAACGTATCGCAACTGGCTCAAATAAGTAAAATAAGTTGAGACTAAGTGAAACTAACCGAAAGTTGATTGGACGACTAACCCGAACTAACCAAATCTATTAAAATTGATTATAACGTATCGGAACCGGTTCAAATAAGTAAAATAAGTTGACACGTTGACACTAAGTGAGATTAACCGAAAGTTGATTAGACGACTAACTAAAACTAACCAACTCTATTAAAATTGATTATAACTTATCGGAACCGGCTCAAATAAGTAAAATAAGTTGAGACTCGATAAAGAAGTATTCACTTCCATCACGTATAGATACTGTGTGACTTTTTTTATTTGTAAATATGAATGCCTATTCTTTTATGTACTATATTAATAGATAATTTTGCATATTAATAAAATATCTGGCAGCGTTAGTATAGCGGAGTATTTTGATATGGTAGGATTCAACAGGAAATTATTATTCGGAACGGTTTTAAAATTAAAACTAAAGCCCAAACGCATCGTAACGGATATCTGTGAATTTGTCAAATACTGATCGTTTGGAAAACTTCATTAAATAAACGGTACTACTTTCACGCTTATTGAAACTATCGGAACCGGTTCAAATGACTAAAATAAGTTGTTACTAAGTGAAACTACCCGAAAGTTGATTGGACGACAAACCAAATCTATTAAAATTTATCATAACGTATCGGAATAGGTTCAAACGACTAAAATAACTCGATACTAAGTACCATACTTGGACGCCTAACCAAAACTAACCTAATGTATTAAAATTTATTATAACGTATCGTAACCGGTTCGAATGACTAAAATAAGTTGAAACTAAGTGAAACTAACCGAAAGTTGATTAGACAACTAACCAAAACTTACCAAATCTATTAAAATTAATTATTATATGATTCTCTCACCCTATTTCTCTCTTATAAAATCGATAAAGAAGTATTCACTTCTATCACGTGTAATCTCCAGACGTTTTATAATTTTTTTCTTTAACCTTACAATTAAGGATAGTTTATATAAAGAAAAATATTAAAAAATTGGTTTTCACAAAAACGGCTTTAACGATTTTCATTAGATTTTCTATATATTTACAATTTAGTAGGCAAATAATACGTACTACCACGTTTTTCTGTGAAGCATCGGTAAAGATCCCTTTGCTCTTTAGAAAAATGAGCAAAGTCGATTTTCTCGGAAACAGCTCCAACGATTTCCTTCAAAGTCTGCACACGGAACTATGTTCCAACTTTTTTTTTAATTCCAATAAGCGAGAAAGTAGTATCGTTTATTTAATGAATTTTTCCAAACCATCAGTATTTTTCAAATTCACAGATATCTGTCTTGATGCGTTTTCAGCATATGGGCTTTAGTTTTACTTTTAAAACCATTCCAAATCATAATTTCCTGTTGAATCCTATCATATCAAAATACTCCGCTATAGCATCGCTGCCAGATATTTCATAAAAATGCAAAATTGTCTATTAATATAGTACATAAAAAGATAGGCATTCGTATTTACAAATAAAAAAGTCACGAGTATCACAGTACGGTTACGATACGTTATAATAAATTTTAATAGATTTGGTTAGTTCTGGTTAGTCGTTCAAATAATTTTCGGGTAGTTTCACTTAGTGTCAAGTTATTTTAATCATTTGAACCGGTTACGATAAGTTAAAATCAATTTTAATTGATTTGGTTAGTTTTGGTTAGTAGTCCAATCAACTTTTGAGTAGTTCCACTTAGTATCAATTTATTTTAGTCATTTGAACCGGTTACGATTAGTTAAAATCATTTTTAATAGATTTGGTTAGTTTTGGTTAGTCGTCCAATCAACTTTTGAGCAGTTTCACTTAGTATCAACTTATTTTAGTCATTTGAACCGGTTACGATACGATATAATACATGTTAATAGATTTGGTTAGTTTTGGTTAGTCGTTGAATCAACTTATGGTTAGCTTCACTTAGTTTCAACTTATTTTAGTCATTCGAACCGGTTACGATACGTTAAAATAAATTTTAATAGATTAGGTAAGTTTTGGTTAGGCGTCCAAGTATGGTACTTAGTATCTACTTATTTTAGTTATTTGAACCGGTTCCGATACGTTATACTCAATTTTAATCGATTTGGTTAGTCGTCCCATCAACTTTCGGTTAGTTATTTAATATACTGATGTTTTCAGCGATTTAATCATTCCTAAGATATTAAAGATGCTAATAAATAAAACTACTTATTTTCTAACCATTATATTTATTTCGCCAAATTGTTAACTTATGATTTTTGGTTACCCTCTATTAATCGATTTTAATGTATAATATACGTTAACTCGTCCAAAAATCTATTAAAACACGAGACACTCAACAAGGGAAAATGCATCCAAAGTATTGCCAACAGCTAGAATTTTATCGTATTTTCATTGTCTTTATAATACAAAGGTATTTTAGATGATCCGTTTACTACAGCCGTAGCGCCTACACTGGCGAGTTTCGGCCGAATTTCGGCGGATCGAGACATTCGAGGTCACGGGAAACCAGGCGTAGCAACAAGGAAATATTGGATTTTGGTTATTTATTATTCTTGTGGCAGTAGGGGCTCCAAGGGGCCCCATGGTACTCCACAGTAAGAGGCCCCTCGGAAAATTTCCCGTTCTCCCGGCCCCCCCATCCGCCGCTGCTCCAAAGTCAAACACCAACAAATTGCACTCAACCATATAAACAGAGACATTTCTTCAGCAACAACAGACAAACTATATAAAAATTCAAACAACACTACGGCGACACGTCATTATTTTAACAATTCTCTATTCTTTATTTTTATATTCCACCTATCACCCTAATTAATAAATTTTAATTTGGCCTTAAGAGAACTTAAGTTACACTAAATAAGTCTATGACAGTATCAGTGTCATTAACTGTACTCATCAACCTGTCAATTGCCATAAATTGTTCTGTGGACATTATCATTAAAAAATTTGGGATGTCTGAGAGAGCGCGACGGGATATTAAAATTCAATAGTACAAGAATTTCAGGGCAATCGACCTTATTATGGATAAGTGTATAAGCTAGTGTGATATAAAAGTTCTTTCGTCTAATGTGTAATGGCTGAATACTTAAATGAGTTTCCAATTCACTGTAGCATATATCTGTCATAGCAAAGCCCATCTTAAAATTTAAATACCTCAAATTTTTTTTCTGAATCTGTTCCATTCTATTTATATGAACCTGATAGTACGGGTTCCATATTAGTGTACAACTTTCAATGTGAGATCTGACCAGTGCTAGGTATATATAGAGCTTTAATTGCCATACTGTTGGTAAAGTCACGGGTATTTCTCTTTATAAATCCCAGCATTCGCAAGGCCCTATTACAAAATGCAGACTCAACACCATCTCTCAATCTACCAAACTGAATAAACTTACACTTAGATGAATTCAAAGAGAGCTTATTCCCACTACACCAGTCACAAAAGCGGTCCAAGTCTCTCTGGATCAAAGTAGTGTCATGTACATTTTTTTATCCTTAAGTAAATCTTAAGATCATCAGCATAAAGTAATATTTTAGAATTTCTGAAACAATCAGTAACATCGTTAATAAAAATACTGAACAATAAAGGTGCAATAGGGACCCCCTGGGGAACTCTCGAAGTTACCCAATGACCCGAGTGGTGCCGCCATCTATTCTCACTTGCTACTCTCAGGTATGAGTGAATCCAATCGTAAAGACTACCATGCACACCATACCGCATTACCGCTTCAGCTTGAACATCAATATAGCATAATTGACCCTGTCAAATGCCTTGGAGAAATCGGTATAGACAGAATTGACCACATACCCCCCTCCTAAGCACTGACGGCCTGCCAGGAAACCGGGCTGGTAAGGTGTCAAAATTTCCTAAAAGAAAAACTCAAGTAGTCTGTAATGAGGCTCTCAAACACCTTAGAGATAATAGAGAGCTTAGTTATAGGCCTGCAATTATTTACAACATTTCTCCCTCCACCACCCGTGTAAATAAGAGTTACAGAAGACAGCTTCCAGGAATTTGGAAAAATACCCGATTTTAAAGATTGGTTAAAGAGCAACCATAGAGGCCGTGCAAAGGAGAAAGCACATTTTTTTTAAATTTCAGGTGGAACACCATCAGGCCCTGACCCTTTTTTGAGATCCCAACTTTCAAGCTTCTCCAGAACCTCCGAAATTCCCAGACTCATCGATCCCAAGTTAATGGAGTTTTGGATATCAATATCTAAATCCGAGCAATCAGCAGTCTGCTGATCGTATACAGAGGCAAAATAAGTAGCAAACAGATCCACCCGCTCTTGACCAGAACAATAGTATCATCAAAACTGACATTCTCTGCTATATCGCCCCGCTCGATCCTACCCCTTACAAATCTACAGAAAAATCTGGGGTCGGCGATGACTCTTCGCTCTACTATATATTCCACAAAACAACGTCTGGCCTCGCTTTTACATGCAGACCTGAGATCACTAAAAACAACATAATTTTCCTGTTACTGATTTCCCATGTAACATATATGTGCATTTTTTTGCATAACAAGTTGCTTTAATTCACCAGTAAGCCATGGGGGGAATTTATAATTATTTTTTATCAATTTCCTTGGAACGTACAGTTCAAAAATACTAAAAAGATCTTCATAGAAAATTGAAACATTTGTATTTACATCACAGCAGAAAAGTTGATCCCATCGAGTATTCAGAAACATATCACCGATCAACAAATAATTACAGTTCTCAAAAGCATACACTGAACATTCATATTGAGAGTCACTGGGTACATATCCGAAATTACAATCTATCTCTATAGCTGGGTGATAATTATCACAGGGTACAAAATTAAAACTGGGACATCTCATACCCATGCCTTCACAATTTGACAGAGCTACGTCTAAAATGTTATTATATATATTAGGTACACTTTTATTTGCTTGCAAAAGCCCTACTATGTATTGATATTGTATCAAACAATATTTGGTTATTGACGCCATTGATTAGCAGGAAAGTATTATCATCGAAATCAGTACATATATTAAAATTAGGAAGGTTATAATCACCTGTTGTCACAAAAAGATCACCAGGATATAGGTCGCTCAGTCTTTCAATAATATCACAATGTGCGTGATAATCCGCTGCCTTAGATTTTGGTGGAAAGTAGATAACACAAAACATTCCTCTCCTGAAATGTTACCCTAACCCAAAGTTCATCGCAAGCCTTATTCTCAATGTGTATCTCTATTCTCTCTGCCCGAACACCTCTCAGAACAGCATAATGTACTCCACCTCCACGCTCCTTGCCTGTGAAACCATAGCCTCTGTCATTATGAAAAACTTGATATCCAGTACAGGCCAGCTCCACATCTGAAAAGCTACCAATTAGCCAGGTTTCAGTGAGCATGAACACTGTATAGTCACATATGCTGACACTATTTGCAAAGTCAATTAACTTAGTCCGCAAGCCTCTAACATTCTAATAATAAATTAGGGCACCATCTGAGTACTCCCAAGGGTTGGAAAATTCTCATTACTTTGAGAACTCGCAAAGGATCTTTTCACTCGAAAATTGTACCTTCGAAAGACTTTTGACAATAAAGCATAATAATGCTTTATTGTCAAAAACAATTGTAGACAAAGCTAGAGCTAGAGTACAAAACATATAAAAACACAAATAGAAACATACAATGAAGAGAAAAAGAAAACCAAACTATACAAAACCTTATACAATTGTGCAATTTGTACATTTGTACATTAAACCAGTGTGTAAGAGTCTCAAAATTAAGTATTAATAAAAAAAAAGTCGTCCACTGCGTGTAAGGCTCTCTCCAGAAAGTATGATCTCAAGGCTCTGCGAAATGCGGGAAAAGATGTTACTGACTTCATTTCAAATGGCAGACAATTATGCATTTTTTTTGCATTGTACAGTATAGAGCTTTTAAATAACTCTGAGCGTGGGGTTGGCAGATACAGATCATGATCCGTATTCCTAAGTGGACAGTTGTGAGATGGCCTTTCTGGAATAGCAGATACGTGCTTGCGGCTTAAGCAAACGGATTCAAATATGAATAAGAAAGGAAGAGTTAATATTTTAAATATTTTAAAGAAATCCTGGCAGTGAGTTCTACTGTTTAGTCTCAGTGAGTATCGAACAGCTTTCTTTTGTAGTTTGAAAATACGCTCAAATTGAGTCGCACGATACGTACCCCAGAATAGAAGGGCCCGGGCGTATCAGAGATGCAATTCAAAAAGAGCATAATAGACTGTTCTAGCAGTTGACAAGTTAAGCTACCCGGAAACAGTTCTTAGCGCAACAGGCAGAACTTATGTTTTTTGATAAGGCATCGATGTGCAAGTCCCACTTTAAATGGTTGTCCACAACAAGCCCTAAGAATTTCACAGATTCAACGACGTCAATAGTGGTATTATTAAGTGCCAAAGATTGCACCGTACTTTTATATGACAAAACTTTTTTAGAAACGTTGAGGCACAAGAGATTAGAATCACACCATGATTTAATGATGATTAAGTAACGAGATACAGTTCTGTGAAGCGCCGTAATATCCGGGTTATTCCAAGTGAAACTAGAATCGTCCGCAAAGAGACAGACTTTACCGCTAACATCCAGACAAGCAATGTCGTTGATAAACAGCAGAAACAAAATAGGGCCTAGTACTGAACCATGGGGTACTCCACAATTTATTGGCTTGCAAGAACAACCCTCACAAGCTGACTTCTGTGGTTAAGATACGACTCAAACCATTAGAGAGGCACTCCTCTGAATCCGTAGTACTGCAATTTGTTAATTAGGATATTATGATTTACACAATCGAAAGCTTTAGAGAAATCACAGAAAATTGTTGCTGTAGAGTGATGGTTGTTCAGATTGGAGTATACATAATTAAAGAGGGAAAAGATAGCATCATTTGTGCATTTGTTACTTAAAAATACAAATTGATGGGTTAGTTTGGGTTAGAGTATTTTATATGTAGAGGGAAAAGATAGAAGCCTTTTTTTTTAACCAATCTTTCAATGATCTTTGATAATGTGGGACGCAGTGCAATTGGGCGATAGTTCAAAGCTTGGTCTTTATCTCCTCCTTTATGCAAAGGAATCCTTATTGCCGTCTTAAGACAGTTTGGAAAAAACCCATTTTGGAATGACTTGTTAATTAAAGTAGTAAGGTGGTTTAATGCGCATTCCGGCAGGTTTGAGAACATTTTCAGAGTAAGCCCATCAGTCCCCAGATGAGGATTTGTTTTTAATGTCTTTAATTGTACTGCGATGCTCAGCTAATGCTACAAGCGTAAAGAAGAAACTGTAAATTCACATCAGCATTAGACAGATATGAAAGTGGATCATGAGAAGGAGTTATGGTGTTTATTAAATATTTAGCCACATTTACAAAATAATTGTTTAGGTTCTCAAGATGAATTAGCGATTGTGCTAGACGAAGAATTCTTATTCTTTAAGTCATTCATAATAGACCATGATTCTTTATCAACGTTACTGGATTTAGCCAACTTCTCATTATAATAAATTTAATGTCCTTGGCAGCTTTTATAATCTTATGATAGACTTTTCTGTAAAGTTTCACGCAATCATGGAAGAAGACGCTCTCCGAGTATTTTTTTAGGTGAGATAATGAACGCATGTTCTTTACATGTGCGTAATCCTTCAGTTTACGCTGTTTAATTTTGATAGGCCAAAGAGGAATGGATTTGAACGCCAGTGGATAAAGTTTTTATAAATCTAGAAAATGCGGTATCGACATCATCAGAGAGGACAACCCAGTCAGTTGTTAGACATAGGTAGGTGCTTGAAATTTAGAAAATTTTTGTCCGAAAAATACGGCATAATTTGCGCGAAGCATTTCTGCATTTGGATTTTACCGAAAATTCTGTTAAAACTGCCTCATGATCAGAGAAACCCGAGTTAAAGACAGCACAGTCAACGAATTCTGGATCAAAAGATGACACGACATAGTCTATAGTACTAGAACTAGTTTTAGTTATTTTAGTTGGTGAGTTAATAATATGCATGATTATACCAAAAGAATCGAAAATGGACCGAGCAGCACACACACTGGAAAAATCAATTTTAAGGTCGCCACACAAAATTAATTTGCCTTTTAGAGGCAGGCTCAAGCAAGGTCAGTAATCTTTGACTGATATATGCATGTCAGCGTCAGGTGCTCTGTAAATATATAGGTCATAAGCATTATGATGGACGATGGAAAATTCAATTACTTTCTCAGACAATAAATTATCGAACTTAGTTACTGCCGAAAAGTCGTTGTTAGTAGACATTATCATAGTACCTCCATGCGATAAATTACTTCTTACTTAAATCTAATTACTGTAGTATAATTTTTGGACCCAAACAGGCTCATCAACATTTAACCAATGTTCAGTTATGGCAATGATTTCTGGAAAATTAGGCTCTCTTGCTTGCTTATCCTCTGTACGCGTCAATCTACCTAAAAATTACCCCCTCTAATCGGAAAGCCAGCAGAAAAATAATTACTATGATTTTCCCTAACATTCTGAAGGTTTTGAAGTCTCTCTGAAGAAAAGAAAGACCTGAAGGCAGAGAGATCCGCTTCAACCTCCGCTGAACCAATACCGTAGGCGTCGTGGAAGCGATAATACAACTTACGCAAGGAGTTCACGCCACTAGGAAGTCCCTCTGAAGCTAGAGCCAATCTGATGCTAGTGTTGGTGTGCCCTTCAAAACACACACTGGGGGGTTGGTCATAGAGATAGGCAAGGAATAGCCGAAGAGCCTTCAATATGCAGGGGTCCCTCAGTCTAGCCAGCAAATAACGACCATTAGCTGCATCCGAATCTCGCGACAGCCGCACTATGTGGAGTCATCGGGTCCATATCCAGCCCACCATCCCTCTTCGCACTTTTCTCCCCAACAACCTCCAAATTCTCCAGCGCAAGAGACTTACAGGCACCCAAAGCTTCCCTGTCAGAGCCAATCCCAACAGACCTGAACCCGCCGGTATGTATATGTACAGATGTTGAGTCAGAGCGTGGTGGTAGGCTTCGGTCGTCCAAAGTGCTTGGTACAAAATGTTGATAGCCAGTGGTCGAAGTACTTGATGCAGGCGGCACAGTGGGTTGTTGGAGGTAAAAATGTCCATTTTTCTTTTTCATTATATAAACTAATTCTTTTTCTGTTTCTCTTCTTGGATAACTATTTTAGTTAGTTTTAGCTCGTATGCCCAAATTTTATGCCGGATGACAGAGAAATATATTTTTTAAATCAAATTGATACCAAATTTTTAAACAAGATAAAAAATTATAACAATTTTAACCTGTCAGCTTTTACTATATCAAATAACTTGCTTAGTTTCAACTTTTTTACTAAACAGGCAGGGACTTTAATACTTATAAATATTAATTTATTTAATTTTTATGTAACGATTTTAAACCTTAAATCTTGAAAATCTAAACACAAAGTAATTTTTTGTAACTTTTCATAAATTTTAAGTAATTTAACTACTAGCCACATGTACCCACATCTTCTTATCAATTTAATTTTTTAGTATGTACTTTGGCCAAAGTAATAAAGCAAAAATCATCTGCGGATATTTGCGGATAAAGCTTAGGTGGCAGGTATGCTGGAAATAAAGGATTTTTTGGCATATAACTATGATTTTTTTTTTCACCTCTTGGAACATACAATCTGATAGTTAAGTTGAATTTCTGATTTTCAGACATCGCCTACTTCGAAAAAATTATCGAGACACTGATTTAACGTTGAATTATCTCGAAAACGTTGCGTCATATCATAACAAGACAAAAGTACCTTTCTTTATGTAAAAATAATAGTACTTTCGACTTCGAGGCTGAAAAGGCTAAAAAAATCTCAATAACGGAAAAGTTGGGGCAAAATTTACATTGAAGCCCCCCATAGGTTACGCCCCTGAATTATTATTTTTTTTAATTTGAAACAAAATCCTGTTAACACTTTAAATTTGATGAGAGTATGCCAAATTTCATAAATTTATTCAACACCGTTTCAAAGATATTGCGAAAAAAACATCTTCAGGAAAGCCAATTTAGGGGGCTGTAACCTCGGCTGTAACCCCCTTAGGAGTCACTTTTCGATATAAGTTTATTAAGCATACTGAACTTATTTTTAGCTGATCTATCAGCCCTAGAAGTTTGTGTAAGTTTTTTTGAAACACCCTGTATATGCGGAATATTATCATTTATACGCTTCTTCTAAAAAGGTTTGCATTCCTCCCGCCCCCGGTAAGGCCCGTAAATCGACGCCTCTGGGATAAAATTTAGTTACCATTTCTATTACAAATATGAAAAATAACCAAAACCAAAATTATGAAGCATTTTTAGATACTTAAAGAATTTTTTCCGGAAAATGCCTATTTTTACCCAGTGTGCGGCGCGGCGGCGATACCTTTAAGTGTGTTAAAGATGAATTGGCAGTGACTATTTCAGTACCCGCAACGGCAACGGCCACATACTTATGTCCTTAAGCTGCTTCAGGAGACTTTTTGCTGCACACCAACCATGAAATCGGAGTGTCAACACTCTCTTCTGAATTCTTCAGCATTGGAAAGCATCGGATAGAGTCAGTAGTTCCAAGTTTTTCTTTGGCAAGCTGGTTTGCTGTATAAGGAGATGGGATTTTGGACACTACCACATAATGCCAGTCTTCTTTTATGGAGGATATGTGAGGTGTGGAAGAGTGGAAGCAATTACTCTAGGAGAAGTAATAACCACTGTGTATGGTTACCTTATGGCCGGTCTGAGTCGAAATCGACTTTTTAACTGTTGGTGGGTTACTCCTAATAATTACCTTATCTTTGGCAGCGTCAACTTTTCTATCGTGAGTGCCATTTGATTTACACTTTTTCGCATATCGCCCATTTCCTTCAATAACTCTTCCTTTGATGAGTCGTGAATCTGGACTTTAACAGACTAATCATGATTGTCCATAAAAATAGAGGCTAATTTTTAATCTTGAAATATTTAATTCATCTTGCAATATATTTCACTAGTTCTTTCATTTTTAAATACATAATTAATAATTGTTTCTGATTCGCTTAATCGTATTTGATTAAAGCAAGGATTTAGCATTTTTATATTTTACTTTCAATTAACTTACGTCACAAACAATATAGCTGCGCAAATTGTTTGTGCTTACGTCTTCAATAATCTTAATTTTTGTCGTGACAGTTGGGTTAGGATACCGATTTATTGGTGAATAATTTCGTCTCTCATTAGTCAAATTCATGTAATTTGAAAGAGGTTTAGTCCAAATCTACAGAGAACGTAATTATTTCATCGTTTAGCGGTCACGCACATTATTATACGTATTTCCATTCAAATTGAACAGTATTATTTGGGGAATTCTCGGAGTAAATTCTATATATTCCTGCAAAGGTAGTAAATTGAATTTTCAGTAGAATTTCTCCGAATTTTCCCTCATAATATTGCTGGTTTTTTTTCAGGCTCATTTAATTAAATTTTCAGTTTATTTGTTACATCAAGCATATAATTATTAGCACTTGCCCTGTCTCGCCTCAACACTGATGTACCGACATTAATTTGCATTTATGAGAGGTTAATCTCACATGTGTAAATTTATCTGGTTTTTTATCTTTTATCTAAATTTCTATCTCGATGTGAGATAGTGATTACCTTATCGTTATCTTCAATTAATTGAGGCGTAATTACGCCCAATTATCGTTATGTGTCAAGGGCCAAAATGAAAAGTAATAGAAATTACTTATTTTGAGTTATAAGAGTCGATATTAGAGGTTGTACCTCTATTTTTCTATTTATCGTTAAATTCAAGTTATCTGTTATTTAGATTTACTGAGAGTCACTAATTGGAACGTAATTCCATAATTTTCTTTTGAATTTTAAATTTTAAAGTAAAGAAAAGGATATCTTGAGTAACAGTAGTTATTTAAAGTTTTTGCCCAACTTAAAATTGTAATTTAATTTTCTGATAATATCTGTTTTAACCAGTAAATTTTCAAATTGTTGATTGCTTCCTCACATGTGTAACAGTGTCACTGATATTCACAGGATACTTCCCTGAATATTATTTAATTAGCGATATACATTGGTCTAAGACTAGGTTATTTTCTCTTGCATGTATTCAACATTGGCGGGAAGAAAATATCGTGCTTGGCATGATAAGACCAAGAAATATTAACTTGGGAACAGGCAGAAGCGGTTCCAGTAGAGGTCCCAATACGATCGCATGGTTACAGAATAGTTGGACAAGCTAAGTATTAGCCAATCAGAAGATAAATTTACTGTAAAGACCAGTGATATCGCCTCATTCATTCACTTTTTTTAATCTTTTACATTAATTTTAATTCTCATTGCTAGTCAATTTATCCATAAATTTTATTTCAAATAATTTCATCAATTATATTTGTAATTTAATTATATTGATAACCTCCATTTCACATGATACCATCACTCATATTTGTAATTTAATTGTAAAATTAATATATTGTTGTTTGAATTCCTTTGTTTAATTCATCGCAAGATTGAGGTCTGTGAGACACGAATTATAAGGGCAAATTTCTGATATTCTTATCTTTATAGTTATTGATATTTAAGTATTCATATTCAGTTCGCATTGTCTCTAGGAACTGTGGCGCCCAAACAAATTTTAGCTAATAAAAGCGACAACCCAGCATTCATTACAGGTCGGCTCGAGTAGACTATTGAAGTGAAAAATTCTCTTAATGCATTAGGCACACTTTTTCCTGGGTAGTGAACGGATTGAGCCGTCACGCGAGTTATTACGTCACTTGCGCGATTTTTCAAAATTTGCAACAAACAGCAAAATTTTTCCAAAAAAAATGCACTTTAGACTGGACGTTACCCTATCATATATGAATTGTGCTATCGTAGTATCGTGTTTTTTTAGGAATCATTTTGCAGCGTTTTTGAACGTTTGAAAAATGTAGTTTTGACAAAATGACAAATGAGCCCAAATCAAATCTGTGGCTGTGTCGCTGATACCGACAGAATTATTATATTACAAAGTATGCCCCTGTGAAATTATTAACACTCATACTATAAAATATACATATTTTTATTTATTAAATACGTAAAATGGTCTATATAAAATTAAAGTTATAAGGGATGTGCAAGTTCAATGAAGTCGTCAAATAAAAGTAAAGAATCTTTATAAATCTGGTATTTCTTTAGTCATAGGCACACGAATGGTATATACTAAATGAAACTTCAGACTTCCTATATAATAATCAAGCATTTAATCACCCATACATAATCACATAAATAAACCAATAAATCACTCATTCTTCTAGAAACAACCAATATATTTTGACACATACTATATATTATTATATTTTAACTTACAGACTATTCGTTTTCAGACGCACTACTAGCCTGTGTTAAGAACACTTGTTGCGCGCCACCATTTTGTTGAGCAACCTGGAAAAAATTATAATTCAACATTTCAGCCTGTATACGCTGGCAGGCTGTCTTTAAATTGGCAGCTTAACCAGTACATTTAACTCTAAATATAACACTCGGTTTTGATCTATGCTAATACTAGCAAGATGTCCCATATATAAGAATATACCATTATCATTTTGTACTGTTATTTGCCGCTTATCACTGATCCTTAAGATACCCCTATTATGATTGGAACATGATATTTTTGTTCATGTCAATATACAAAACTACTAATATTATAATTGCTACAGGCACTTACTTGAACTACCTGTTGGGGCGAACTAGTCGTTGCAATGGGTGCTTGAATTATGACAGGCTGTGATGTATTTCCTTGAAGTTGCAATTTTATCATTTGTAGCTGTTGAGGTGTAAGCTGGATCTAGAAATAAAGCGAACAATGTAAATTGTGTATACCGTTTTACAGAATATTATAATATTAAGTAGTAATAATCAATAAGACCTGAGATGATTTCCTAAATATAGATTATATTATTGATAAATGATCACTATTATTGTTACTTACTGGTATTTGTTGAATCTCCCCATTAGGAGTGACGATCTGCTGAATAATCTGGATATTTCCAGGGGGACTTTGTGAAATGGCTTGCCCACTTGACTGCAAAATTATGGGAGTCTGGGTTGTTTCGGTAACAGTAGAGCTGGATGGATTCTAAAATGGAATAAAAAATCCTCATACTTCTAAAAATAAACTGCTAGCCAGTTAATATGATTTTTTTTTGGTATGCATGATCAAGCCCTGTAGTTGCAATAATGTTGATGCACTTTTTGTGCCTGGAAAATATTTTCAGGCAACTGACACAAATTAACGTCAAATCATCAATACAAATCTAATAATTTTCTGGTTATTTAAAACTTTTTTAAACTGAAAACCTGTATATGAATTCAGTCCGTAAATTATCTATATTAAAAGTGAAACATAGCTAAAACCAAATAAATTACACCCACACATTACATATGGTTCATTAGAGGCAATAATATATAAGCACGGACGTGTTTAAGCGATTACCAGTAGCATTAGGAAATCCATAACTTTAGGTTGAGGTTCCTGCATAAGTTGCGCTTAACAGGTCTTCACATGCGTCCCTAGCACTGATTCAAACAATTAAACCTGTTAATTTTTTATGGCTACTATTACCAACTATTACATATGCGACACATTAATGTGCAGTACATTGAGCTCCTATTAGCTACTTTAATTGCCTAAAAAATTAATTAGAGTTTTGCACGTCACATATCTAATAACATCCGAGTGACATCGTTATATTCAAAACACTGATTAATTTGTCAGGCTATTAAAATCACCAATCCGAATTCAGAATACTGGTCCAGAAAAGATGCTTGCTAACGCCTACAAGAACAATGTGATTAACGCTGGGACACACAGGGAGGCAACGGAATGACTAGCTTAATTCGATGCGACTCAAAAGAACGCTTATAAGGTCCGTCTATTATCTCAAAGGTTTATCCCAATTTTTAACCTGTTATCTTACCTGTTCAACTGCACTTACTTGTACAGTCTGAACCTGTGGCTGTACAATTTGAATAGTCCCTTGAGGCTGTGCCACAGTTGCTGTACTTGTGGTGGAAGTTGATGGTAAGGAACTATTTTGCTGAAGATTTGCGTGATGTTGCTGAGCTAACTGGAAGTAATAGTGCACCTAAAAATTAATGGTTGGATGCAAATACTAATCAATTGTAGCCACTTTGAACTGGCGGATAACGATGCTTAGTTCTAAAGCCTTTAGAAGCAGTGGCGGCCCGTAAGGTTCTCAACAGGGTCGGCAGCAAAACTCCAAATATTGAAAATATGCCCATCAGAACAAACTTGAATTAAGTACTTAGGTATAAGCAGGTATTTTGCTATTGGTTTTAGTATTTTTGTTTTTTTTTTAATTTTTTTACTTATCAATTAATATTCTAAAATTTTAACTAGCGTGAATAACGTCATATTAATTGCATGAATTCTTCAGCATGTTTGTAAATGAATGAATTTTACGTTGTTTTGATGTAGTGAAATGGTAAAACTCATATCATCAAGACGCATGTCTCAAGTTCGTACTTCAATGTTGCATTTTCTTTAGACTTTTTCTATTGAAACTAATAACAAATTTGTTAAGCTGCCTTGCTTAATTGTATTACGTGCGTAAGTTTTTCTAGATCCGCGTACTATCACGGAAAACTTTTGCGAAATCTGACAATATAGTTTGACATGTACAAAACACCACAATGGCAACCAATAACAGTCCCATCACACAGGCTTGCACCTATAGTCGCCTTGGCGAGTATGGGCATTGCACCACCATATAAGGTGAAAGCTGCATTAGAGGGACTTGCAAGTAATCTGATGGCAGCCAGAACGTAACAAGACTACTGATGACATGATCCCAAGTAGCAAAAGAAGCTTTAATATGGTTTTCAAGACGTTGTTACAGCCAAATGAATAAGACTCACTTAAAACCTTCTGCTCTAGACAACCTCTTGAAGGCAAGATAAAGAACTTTTTACAGCAAAAGGGCCCACTCCTATGAGGGTCTCAAGACCAAATCTTAAAGCTTGTTTAAAACCAACTTGCATTGAAATAGACTCTCTTATCATTGCCTTCAAGGCAATCATTAAACTTTTTACAAGTGTCGGTTAAAACCACATAATTTATAGTGATCTAAGATTAGGATGAGTTTAAGAACTCTGAGATTTCTAATATCTTTAGATATTATTATCATAACCTGTAAACCAGTTACATCAAACAAATGTCCGTCATGTGATGTCATCTAGTCGGTGATACATTCCAACTCCTAAGAATAAACATGGAGGAAATGCAATACCAAAGTCTGGTAAATTCGCCGAAATAGGAGACAAAAATTATAACGCACTCGGCTTTTTCGATGAAATATGGAAAAATACCTTCTAAAAATTAAAGCGCCTTAAATTTACTGCTTTTTTAAATAATTAAATTATTACCGACTAATTCTTAACACGGTTTAGTTATTATAAACAAACTTAAAAATGGTTGCTTGTAATCTTATAATGAATTACTGTTAATATCCGCTTATTTTTTTAAGGTAGGAACTGAGAAATTTTTATAAAATAGTGCCCAAAAGGTGATAACTTAAAATCGCTTTAAAAATATATCAAGTTATATATCAAATTAAAGGGAATTTTACAGTGAACCAGAAAATCGATTCAGAAT